>CM036582.1:895679-1126219 GCA_020745775.1 Theristicus caerulescens | reverse complement strand
TTTAAAGTAGAGAAGGAACCCCATTCAGAGCACCACAAACCCTGGCGCTCTCTTTCCGTAGCCTCACAAAGTTCAAGAGAGTCTCTCTACATGGCACGCTCATTACAGCCAGAGCCCAGCTCAGAAATTGCGATCGTCCAGCGATTACGCCCACACCAAAGGAGCCAGGAACAAAAGCTGTTGCTGCCTAAAGTAGAGAAGGAACCCCATTCAGAGCACCACAAACCCTGGCGCTCACTCTTTCCGGAGCCTCACAAAGTTCAAGAGAGTCTCTCTACATGGCACGCTCATTACAGCCAGAGCCCAGCTCAGAAATTGCTTTCGACCAGCGATTACGCCCACACCAAAGGAGCCAGGAACAAAAGCTGTTGCTGCCTTTAAAGTAGAGAAGGAACCCCATTCAGAGCACCACAAACCCTGGCGCTCACTCTTTCCGGAGCCTCACAAAGTTCAAGAGAGTCTCTACATGGCACGCTCATTACAGCCAGAGCCCAGCTCAGAAATTGCGATCGTCCAGCGATTACGCCCACACCAAAGGAGCCAGGAACAAAAGCTGTTGCTGCCTTTAAAGTAGAGAAGGAACCCCATTCAGAGCACCACAAACCCTGGCGCTCACTCTTTCCGTAGCCTCACAAAGTTCAAGAGAGTCTCTCTACATGGCACGCTCATTACAGCCAGAGCCCAGCTCAGAAATTGCGATCGTCCAGCGATTACGCCCACACCAAAGGAGCCAGGAACAAAAGCTGTTGCTGCCTTTAAAGTAGAGAAGGAACCCCATTCAGAGCACCACAAACCCTGGCGCTCACTCTTTCCGTAGCCTCACAAAGTTCAAGAGAGTCTCTCTACACGGCACGCTCATTACAGCCAGAGCCCAGCTCAGAAATTGCGATCGTCCAGCGATTACGCCCACACCAAAGGAGCCAGGAACAAAAGCTGTTGCTGCCTTTAAAGTAGAGAAGGAACCCCATTCAGAGCACCACAAACCCTGGCGCTCACTCTTTCCGTAGCCTCACAAAGTTCAAGAGAGTCTCTCTACACGGCACGCTCATTACAGCCAGAGCCCAGCTCAGAAATTGCGATCGTCCAGCGATTACGCCCACACCAAAGGAGCCAGGAACAAAAGCTGTTGCTGCCTTTAAAGTAGAGAAGGAACCCCATTCAGAGCACCACAAACCCTGGCGCTCACTCTTTCCGTAGCCTCACAAAGTTCAAGAGAGTCTCTCTACATGGCACGCTCATTACAGCCAGAGCCCAGCTCAGAAATTGCGATCGTCCAGCGATTACGCCCACACCAAAGGAGCCAGGAACAAAAGCTGTTGCTGCCTTTAAAGTAGAGAAGAAACCCCATTCAGAGCACCACAAACCCTGGCGCTCACTCTTTCCGGAGCCTCACAAAGTTCAAGAGAGTCTCTCTACACGGCACGCTCATTACAGCCAGAGCCCAGCTCAGAAATTGCGATCGTCCAGCGATTACGCCCACACCAAAGGAGCCAGGAACAAAAGCTGTTGCTGCCTTTATAGAGAAGGAACCCCATTCAGAGCACCACAAACCCTGGCGCTCACTCTTTCCGTAGCCTCACAAAGTTCAAGAGAGTCTCTCTACATGGCACGCTCATTACAGCCAGAGCCCAGCTCAGAAATTGCGATCGTCCAGCGATTACGCCCACACCAAAGGAGCCAGGAACAAAAGCTGTTGCTGCCTTTAAAGTAGAGAAGGAACCCCATTCAGAGCACCACAAACCATGGCGCTCACTCTTTCCGTAGCCTCACAAAGTTCAAGAGAGTCTCTCTACACGGCACGCTCATTACAGCCAGAGCCCAGCTCAGAAATTGCGATCGTCCAGCGATTACGCCCACACCAAAGGAGCCAGGAACAAAAGCTGTTGCTGCCTTTAAAGTAGAGAAGGAACCCCATTCAGAGCACCACAAACCCTGGCGCTCACTCTTTCCGTAGCCTCACAAAGTTCAAGAGAGTCTCTCTACATGGCATGCTCATTACAGCCAGAGCCCAGCTCAGAAATTGCGATCGTCCAGCGATTACGCCCACACCAAAGGAGCCAGGAACAAAAGCTGTTGCTGCCTTTAAAGTAGAGAAGGAACCCCATTCAGAGCACCACAAACCCTGGCGCTCACTCTTTCCGTAGCCTCACAAAGTTCAAGAGAGTCTCTCTACATGGCACGCTCATTACAGCCAGAGCCCAGCTCAGAAATTGCGATCGTCCAGCGATTACGCCCACACCAAAGGAGCCAGGAACAAAAGCTGTTGCTGCCTTTAAAGTAGAGAAGGAACCCCATTCAGAGCACCACAAACCCTGGCGCTCACTCTTTCCGTAGCCTCACAAAGTTCAAGAGAGTCTCTCTACACGGCACGCTCATTACAGCCCGAGCCCAGCTCAGAAATTGCGATCGTCCAGCGATTACGCCCACACCAAAGGAGCCAGGAACAAAAGCTGTTGCTGCCTTTAAAGTAGAGAAGGAACCCCATTCAGAGCACCACAAACCCTGGCGCTCACTCTCTTTCCGTAGCCTCACAAAGTTCAAGAGAGTCTCTCTACATGGCACGCTCATTACAGCCCGAGCCCAGCTCAGAAATTGCGATCGTCCAGCGATTACGCCCACACCAAAGGAGCCAGGAACAAAAGCTGTTGCTGCCTTTAAAGTATACAAGGAACCCCATTCAGAGCACCACAAACCCTGGCGCTCACTCTTTCCGGAGCCTCACAAAGTTCAAGAGAGTCTCTCTACACGGCACGCTCATTACAGCCCGAGCCCAGCTCAGAAATTGCGATCGTCCAGCGATTACGCCCACACCAAAGGAGCCAGGAACAAAAGCTGTTGCTGCCTTTAAAGTAGAGAAGGAACCCCATTCAGAGCACCACAAACCCTGGCGCTCACTCTTTCCGTAGCCTCACAAAGTTCAAGAGAGTCTCTCTACATGGCACGCTCATTACAGCCAGAGCCCAGCTCAGAAATTGCGATCGTCCAGCCATTACGCCCACACCAAAGGAGCCAGGAACAAAAGCTGTTGCTGCCTTTAAAGTAGAGAAGGAACCCCATTCAGAGCACCACAAACCCTGGCGCTCACTCTTTCCGTAGCCTCACAAAGTTCAAGATAGTCTCTCTACATGGCATGCTCATTACAGCCAGAGCCCAGCTCAGAAATTGCGATCGTCCAGCGATTACGCCCACACCAAAGGAGCCAGGAACAAAAGCTGTTGCTGCCTTTAAAGTAGAGAAGGAACCCCATTCAGAGCACCACAAACCCTGGCGCTCACTCTTTCCGTAGCCTCACAAAGTTCAAGAGAGTCTCTCTACATGGCATGCTCATTACAGCCAGAGCCCAGCTCAGAAATTGCGATCGTCCAGCGATTACGCCCACACCAAAGGAGCCAGGAACAAAAGCTGTTGCTGCCTTTAAAGTAGAGAAGGAACCCCATTCAGAGCACCACAAACCCTGGCGCTCACTCTTTCCGTAGCCTCACAAAGTTCAAGAGAGTCTCTCTACATGGCACGCTCATTACAGCCAGAGCCCAGCTCAGAAATTGCGATCGTCCAGCGATTACGCCCACACCAAAGGAGCCAGGAACAAAAGCTGTTGCTGCCTTTAAAGTAGAGAAGGAACCCCATTCAGAGCACCACAAACCCTGGCGCTCACTCTTTCCGTAGCCTCACAAAGTTCAAGAGAGTCTCTCTACATGGCACGCTCATTACAGCCAGAGCCCAGCTCAGAAATTGCTTTCGTCCAGCGATTACGCCCACACCAAAGGAGCCAGGAACAAAAGCTGTTGCTGCCTTTAAAGTAGAGAAGGAACCCCATTCAGAGCACCACAAACCCTGGCGCTCACTCTTTCCGGAGCCTCACAAAGTTCAAGAGAGTCTCTCTACATGGCACGCTCATTACAGCCCGAGCCCAGCTCAGAAATTGCGATCGTCCAGCGATTACGCCCACACCAAAGGAGCCAGGAACAAAAGCTGTTGCTGCCTTTAAAGTAGAGAAGGAACCCCATTCAGAGCACCACAAACCCTGGCGCTCACTCTTTCCGTAGCCTCACAAAGTTCAAGAGAGTCTCTCTACATGGCACGCTCATTACAGCCAGAGCCCAGCTCAGAAATTGCGATCGTCCAGCGATTACGCCCACACCAAAGGAGCCAGGAACAAAAGCTGTTGCTGCCTTTAAAGTAGAGAAGGAACCCCATTCAGAGCACCACAAACCCTGGCGCTCACTCTTTCCGTAGCCTCACAAAGTTCAAGAGAGTCTCTCTACATGGCACGCTCATTACAGCCAGAGCCCAGCTCAGAAATTGCGATCGTCCAGCGATTACGCCCACACCAAAGGAGCCAGGAACAAAAGCTGTTGCTGCCTTTAAAGTAGAGAAGGAACCCCATTCAGAGCACCACAAACCCTGGCGCTCACTCTTTCCGTAGCCTCACAAAGTTCAAGAGAGTCTCTCTACATGGCACGCTCATTACAGCCAGAGCCCAGCTCAGAAATTGCGATCGTCCAGCGATTACGCCCACACCAAAGGAGCCAGGAACAAAAGCTGTTGCTGCCTTTAAAGTAGAGAAGGAACCCCATTCAGAGCACCACAAACCCTGGCGCTCACTCTTTCCGTAGCCTCACAAAGTTCAAGAGAGTCTCTCTACATGGCACGCTCATTACAGCCCGAGCCCAGCTCAGAAATTGCGATCGTCCAGCGATTACGCCCACACCAAAGGAGCCAGGAACAAAAGCTGTTGCTGCCTTTAAAGTAGAGAAGGAACCCCATTCAGAGCACCACAAACCCTGGCGCTCACTCTTTCCGTAGCCTCACAAAGTTCAAGAGAGTCTCTCTACATGGCACGCTCATTACAGCCAGAGCCCAGCTCAGAAATTGCGATCGTCCAGCGATTACGCCCACACCAAAGGAGCCAGGAACAAAAGCTGTTGCTGCCTTTAAAGTAGAGAAGGAACCCCATTCAGAGCACCACAAACCCTGGCGCTCACTCTTTCCGTAGCCTCACAAAGTTCAAGAGAGTCTCTCTACACGGCACGCTCATTACAGCCAGAGCCCAGCTCAGAAATTGCGATCGTCCAGCGATTACGCCCACACCAAAGGAGCCAGGAACAAAAGCTGTTGCTGCCTTTAAAGTAGAGAAGGAACCCCATTCAGAGCACCACAAACCCTGGCGCTCACTCTTTCCGGAGCCTCACAAAGTTCAAGAGAGTCTCTCTACATGGCACGCTCATTACAGCCAGAGCCCAGCTCAGAAATTGCGATCGTCCAGCGATTACGCCCACACCAAAGGAGCCAGGAACAAAAGCTGTTGCTGCCTTTAAAGTAGAGAAGGAACCCCATTCAGAGCACCACAAACCCTGGCGCTCACTCTTTCCGTAGCCTCACAAAGTTCAAGAGAGTCTCTCTACATGGCACGCTCATTACAGCCAGAGCCCAGCTCAGAAATTGCTTTCGTCCAGCGATTACGCCCACACCAAAGGAGCCAGGAACAAAAGCTGTTGCTGCCTTTAAAGTATACAAGGAACCCCATTCAGAGCACCACAAACCCTGGCGCTCACTCTTTCCGGAGCCTCACAAAGTTCAAGAGAGTCTCTCTACATGGCACGCTCATTACAGCCAGAGCCCAGCTCAGAAATTGCGATCGTCCAGCGATTACGCCCACACCAAAGGAGCCAGGAACAAAAGCTGTTGCTGCCTTTAAAGTAGAGAAGGAACCCCATTCAGAGCACCACAAACCCTGGCGCTCACTCTTTCCGTAGCCTCACAAAGTTCAAGAGAGTCTCTCTACATGGCACGCTCATTACAGCCAGAGCCCAGCTCAGAAATTGCGATCGTCCAGCGATTACGCCCACACCAAAGGAGCCAGGAACAAAAGCTGTTGCTGCCTTTAAAGTAGAGAAGGAACCCCATTCAGAGCACCACAAACCCTGGCGCTCACTCTTTCCGTAGCCTCACAAAGTTCAAGAGAGTCTCTCTACATGGCACGCTCATTACAGCCAGAGCCCAGCTCAGAAATTGCGATCGTCCAGCGATTACGCCCACACCAAAGGAGCCAGGAACAAAAGCTGTTGCTGCCTTTAAAGTAGAGAAGGAACCCCATTCAGAGCACCACAAACCCTGGCGCTCACTCTTTCCGTAGCCTCACAAAGTTCAAGAGAGTCTCTCTACACGGCACGCTCATTACAGCCAGAGCCCAGCTCAGAAATTGCGATCGTCCAGCGATTACGCCCACACCAAAGGAGCCAGGAACAAAAGCTGTTGCTGCCTTTAAAGTAGAGAAGGAACCCCATTCAGAGCACCACAAACCCTGGCGCTCACTCTTTCCGGAGCCTCACAAAGTTCAAGAGAGTCTCTCTACATGGCACGCTCATTACAGCCAGAGCCCAGCTCAGAAATTGCGATCGTCCAGCGATTACGCCCACACCAAAGGAGCCAGGAACAAAAGCTGTTGCTGCCTTTAAAGTAGAGAAGGAACCCCATTCAGAGCACCACAAACCCTGGCGCTCACTCTTTCCGTAGCCTCACAAAGTTCAAGAGAGTCTCTCTACATGGCACGCTCATTACAGCCAGAGCCCAGCTCAGAAATTGCGATCGTCCAGCGATTACGCCCACACCAAAGGAGCCAGGAACAAAAGCTGTTGCTGCCTTTAAAGTAGAGAAGGAACCCCATTCAGAGCACCACAAACCCTGGCGCTCACTCTTTCCGTAGCCTCACAAAGTTCAAGAGAGTCTCTACATGGCACGCTCATTACAGCCAGAGCCCAGCTCAGAAATTGCGATCGTCCAGCGATTACGCCCACACCAAAGGAGCCAGGAACAAAAGCTGTTGCTGCCTTTAAAGTAGAGAAGGAACCCCATTCAGAGCACCACAAACCCTGGCGCTCACTCTTTCCGTAGCCTCACAAAGTTCAAGAGAGTCTCTCTACATGGCACGCTCATTACAGCCAGAGCCCAGCTCAGAAATTGCGATCGTCCAGCGATTACGCCCACACCAAAGGAGCCAGGAACAAAAGCTGTTGCTGCCTTTAAAGTAGAGAAGGAACCCCATTCAGAGCACCACAAACCCTGGCGCTCACTCTTTCCGTAGCCTCACAAAGTTCAAGAGAGTCTCTCTACATGGCACGCTCATTACAGCCAGAGCCCAGCTCAGAAATTGCGATCGTCCAGCGATTACGCCCACACCAAAGGAGCCAGGAACAAAAGCTGTTGCTGCCTTTAAAGTAGAGAAGGAACCCCATTCAGAGCACCACAAACCCTGGCGCTCACTCTTTCCGTAGCCTCACAAAGTTCAAGAGAGTCTCTCTACATGGCACGCTCATTACAGCCAGAGCCCAGCTCAGAAATTGCGATCGTCCAGCGATTACGCCCACACCAAAGGAGCCAGGAACAAAAGCTGTTGCTGCCTTTAAAGTAGAGAAGGAACCCCATTCAGAGCACCACAAACCCTGGCGCTCACTCTTTCCGTAGCCTCACAAAGTTCAAGAGAGTCTCTCTACATGGCACGCTCATTACAGCCCGAGCCCAGCTCAGAAATTGCGATCGTCCAGCGATTACGCCCACACCAAAGGAGCCAGGAACAAAAGCTGTTGCTGCCTTTAAAGTAGAGAAGGAACCCCATTCAGAGCACCACAAACCCTGGCGCTCACTCTTTCCGTAGCCTCACAAAGTTCAAGAGAGTCTCTCTACATGGCACGCTCATTACAGCCAGAGCCCAGCTCAGAAATTGCGATCGTCCAGCGATTACGCCCACACCAAAGGAGCCAGGAACAAAAGCTGTTGCTGCCTTTAAAGTAGAGAAGGAACCCCATTCAGAGCACCACAAACCCTGGCGCTCACTCTTTCCGTAGCCTCACAAAGTTCAAGAGAGTCTCTCTACATGGCACGCTCATTACAGCCAGAGCCCAGCTCAGAAATTGCGATCGTCCAGCGATTACGCCCACACCAAAGGAGCCAGGAACAAAAGCTGTTGCTGCCTTTAAAGTAGAGAAGGAACCCCATTCAGAGCACCACAAACCCTGGCGCTCACTCTTTCCGTAGCCTCACAAAGTTCAAGAGAGTCTCTCTACATGGCACGCTCATTACAGCCAGAGCCCAGCTCAGAAATTGCGATCGTCCAGCGATTACGCCCACACCAAAGGAGCCAGGAACAAAAGCTGTTGCTGCCTTTAAAGTAGAGAAGGAACCCCATTCAGAGCACCACAAACCCTGGCGCTCACTCTTTCCGTAGCCTCACAAAGTTCAAGAGAGTCTCTCTACATGGCACGCTCATTACAGCCAGAGCCCAGCTCAGAAATTGCGATCGTCCAGCGATTACGCCCACACCAAAGGAGCCAGGAACAAAAGCTGTTGCTGCCTTTAAAGTAGAGAAGGAACCCCATTCAGAGCACCACAAACCCTGGCGCTCACTCTTTCCGTAGCCTCACAAAGTTCAAGAGAGTCTCTCTACATGGCACGCTCATTACAGCCAGAGCCCAGCTCAGAAATTGCGATCGTCCAGCGATTACGCCCACACCAAAGGAGCCAGGAACAAAAGCTGTTGCTGCCTTTAAAGTAGAGAAGGAACCCCATTCAGAGCACCACAAAACCTGGCGCTCACTCTTTCCGTAGCCTCACAAAGTTCAAGAGAGTCTCTCTACATGGCACGCTCATTACAGCCAGAGCCCAGCTCAGAAATTGCGATCGTCCAGCGATTACGCCCACACCAAAGGAGCCAGGAACAAAAGCTGTTGCTGCCTTTAAAGTAGAGAAGGAACCCCATTCAGAGCACCACAAACCCTGGCGCTCACTCTTTCCGTAGCCTCACAAAGTTCAAGAGAGTCTCTCTACACCTGGCACGCTCATTACAGCCCGAGCCCAGCTCAGAAATTGCGATCGTCCAGCGATTACGCCCACACCAAAGGAGCCAGGAACAAAAGCTGTTGCTGCCTTTAAAGTAGAAAAGGAACCCCATTCAGAGCACCACAAACCCTGGCGCTCACTCTTTCCGTAGCCTCACAAAGTTCAAGAGAGTCTCTCTACATGGCACGCTCATTACAGCCAGAGCCCAGCTCAGAAATTGCGATCGTCCAGCGATTACGCCCACACCAAAGGAGCCAGGAACAAAAGCTGTTGCTGCCTTTCAAGTAGAGAAGGAACCCCATTCAGAGCACCACAAACCCTGGCGCTCACTCTTTCCGTAGCCTCACAAAGTTCAAGAGAGTCTCTCTACATGGCACGCTCATTACAGCCCGAGCCCAGCTCAGAAATTGCGATCGTCCAGCGATTACGCCCACACCAAAGGAGCCAGGAACAAAAGCTGTTGCTGCCTTTAAAGTAGAGAAGGAACCCCATTCAGAGCACCACAAACCCTGGCGCTCACTCTTTCCGGAGCCTCACAAAGTTCAAGAGAGTCTCTCTACATGGCACGCTCATTACAGCCCGAGCCCAGCTCAGAAATTGCGATCGTCCAGCCATTACGCCCACACCAAAGGAGCCAGGAACAAAAGCTGTTGCTGCCTTTAAAGTAGAGAAGGAACCCCATTCAGAGCACCACAAACCCTGGCGCTCACTCTTTCCGTAGCCTCACAAAGTTCAAGAGAGTCTCTCTACATGGCACGCTCATTACAGCCAGAGCCCAGCTCAGAAATTGCGATCGTCCAGCGATTACGCCCACACCAAAGGAGCCAGGAACAAAAGCTGTTGCTGCCTTTAAAGTAGAGAAGGAACCCCATTCAGAGCACCACAAACCCTGGCGCTCACTCTTTCCGTAGCCTCACAAAGTTCAAGAGAGTCTCTCTACACGGCACGCTCATTACAGCCAGAGCCCAGCTCAGAAATTGCGATCGTCCAGCGATTACGCCCACACCAAAGGAGCCAGGAACAAAAGCTGTTGCTGCCTTTAAAGTAGAGAAGGAACCCCATTCAGAGCACCACAAACCCTGGCGCTCACTCTTTCCGTAGCCTCACAAAGTTCAAGAGAGTCTCTCTACATGGCACGCTCATTACAGCCCGAGCCCAGCTCAGAAATTGCGATCGTCCAGCGATTACGCCCACACCAAAGGAGCCAGGAACAAAAGCTGTTGCTGCCTTTAAAGTAGAGAAGGAACCCCATTCAGAGCACCACAAACCCTGGCGCTCACTCTTTCCGTAGCCTCACAAAGTTCAAGAGAGTCTCTCTACATGGCACGCTCATTACAGCCCGAGCCCAGCTCAGAAATTGCGATCGTCCAGCGATTACGCCCACACCAAAGGAGCCAGGAACAAAAGCTGTTGCTGCCTTTAAAGTAGAGAAGGAACCCCATTCAGAGCACCACAAACCCTGGCGCTCACTCTTTCCGTAGCCTCACAAAGTTCAAGAGAGTCTCTCTACTTTGCACGCTCATTACAGCCCGAGCCCAGCTCAGAAATTGCGATCGTCCAGCGATTACGCCCACACCAAAGGAGCCAGGAACAAAAGGCTGTTGCTGCCTTTAAAGTAGAGAAGGAACCCCATTCAGAGCACCACAAACCCTGGCGCTCACTCTTTCCGTAGCCTCACAAAGTTCAAGAGAGTCTCTCTACACGGCACGCTCATTACAGCCAGAGCCCAGCTCAGAAATTTCGATCGTCCAGCGATTACGCCCTCACCAAAGGAGCCAGGAACAAAAGCTGTTGCTGCCTTTAAAGTAGAGAAGGAACCCCATTCAGAGCACCACAAACCCTGGCGCTCACTCTTTCCGTAGCCTCACAAAGTTCAAGAGAGTCTCTCTACATGGCACGCTCATTACAGCCAGAGCCCAGCTCAGAAATTGCGATCGTCCAGCGATTACGCCCACACCAAAGGAGCCAGGAACAAAAGCTGTTGCTGCCTTTAAAGTAGAGAAGGAACCCCATTCAGAGCACCACAAACCCTGGCGCTCACTCTTTCCGTAGCCTCACAAAGTTCAAGAGAGTCTCTCTACATGGCACGCTCATTACAGCCCGAGCCCAGCTCAGAAATTGCGATCGTCCAGCGATTACGCCCACACCAAAGGAGCCAGGAACAAAAGCTGTTGCTGCCTTTAAAGTATACAAGGAACCCCATTCAGAGCACCACAAACCCTGGCGCTCACTCTTTCCGTAGCCTCACAAAGTTCAAGAGAGTCTCTACATGGCACGCTCATTACAGCCAGAGCCCAGCTCAGAAATTGCGATCGTCCAGCGATTACGCCCACACCAAAGGAGCCAGGAACAAAAGCTGTTGCTGCCTTTAAAGTAGAGAAGGAACCCCATTCAGAGCACCACAAACCCTGGCGCTCACTCTTTCCGTAGCCTCACAAAGTTCAAGAGAGTCTCTCTACATGGCACGCTCATTACAGCCAGAGCCCAGCTCAGAAATTGCGATCGTCCAGCGATTACGCCCACACCAAAGGAGCCAGGAACAAAAGCTGTTGCTGCCTTTAAAGTAGAGAAGGAACCCCATTCAGAGCACCACAAACCCTGGCGCTCACTCTTTCCGTAGCCTCACAAAGTTCAAGAGAGTCTCTCTCTACATGGCACGCTCATTACAGCCCGAGCCCAGCTCAGAAATTGCGATCGTCCAGCGATTACGCCCACACCAAAGGAGCCAGGAACAAAAGCTGTTGCTGCCTTTAAAGTAGAGAAGGAACCCCATTCAGAGCACCACAAACCCTGGCGCTCACTCTTTCCGTAGCCTCACAAAGTTCAAGAGAGTCTCTCTACACGGCACGCTCATTACAGCCAGAGCCCAGCTCAGAAATTGCGATCGTCCAGCGATTACGCCCACACCAAAGGAGCCAGGAACAAAAGCTGTTGCTGCCTTTAAAGTAGAGAAGGAACCCCATTCAGAGCACCACAAACCCTGGCGCTCACTCTTTCCGTAGCCTCACAAAGTTCAAGAGAGTCTCTCTACAGGGCACGCTCATTACAGCCCGAGCCCAGCTCAGAAATTGCGATCGTCCAGCGATTACGCCCACACCAAAGGAGCCAGGAACAAAAGCTGTTGCTGCCTTTAAAGTATACAAGGAACCCCATTCAGAGCACCACAAACCCTGGCGCTCACTCTTTCCGTAGCCTCACAAAGTTCAAGAGAGTCTCTCTACATGGCACGCTCATTCCAGCCAGAGCCCAGCTCAGAAATTGCGATCGTCCAGCGATTACGCCCACACCAAAGGAGCCAGGAACAAAAGCTGTTGCTGCCTTTAAAGTAGAGAAGGAACCCCATTCAGAGCACCACAAACGCTGGCGCTCACTCTTTCCGTAGCCTCACAAAGTTCAAGAGAGTCTCTCTACACGGCACGCTCATTACAGCCAGAGCCCAGCTCAGAAATTGCGATCGTCCAGCGATTACGCCCACACCAAAGGAGCCAGGAACAAAAGCTGTTGCTGCCTTTAAAGTATACAAGGAACCCCATTCAGAGCACCACAAACCCTGGCGCTCACTCTTTCCGTAGCCTCACAAAGTTCAAGAGAGTCTCTCTACACGGCACGCTCATTACAGCCAGAGCCCAGCTCAGAAATTGCGATCGTCCAGCGATTACGCCCACACCAAAGGAGACAGGAACAAAAGCTGTTGCTGCCTTTCAAGTAGAGAAGGAACCCCATTCAGAGCACCACAAACGCTGGCGCTCACTCTTTCCGTAGCCTCACAAAGTTCAAGAGAGTCTCTCTACATGGCACGCTCATTACAGCCAGAGCCCAGCTCAGAAATTGCGATCGTCCAGCCATTACGCCCACACCAAAGGAGCCAGGAACAAAAGCTGTTGCTGCCTTTCAAGTAGAGAAGGAACCCCATTCAGAGCACCACAAACCCTGGCGCTCACTCTTTCCGTAGCCTCACAAAGTTCAAGAGAGTCTCTCTACATGGCACGCTCATTACAGCCCGAGCCCAGCTCAGAAATTGCGATCGTCCAGCGATTACGCCCACACCAAAGGAGCCAGGAACAAAAGCTGTTGCTGCCTTTAAAGTAGAGAAGGAACCCCATTCAGAGCACCACAAACCCTGGCGCTCACTCTTTCCGTAGCCTCACAAAGGTCAAGAGAGTCTCTCTACACGGCACGCTCATTACAGCCAGAGCCCAGCTCAGAAATTGCGATCGTCCAGCGATTACGCCCACACCAAAGGAGCCAGGAACAAAAGCTGTTGCTGCCTTTAAAGTAGAGAAGGAACCCCATTCAGAGCACCACAAACCCTGGCGCTCACTCTTTCCGTAGCCTCACAAAGTTCAAGAGAGTCTCTCTACCTGGCACGCTCATTACAGCCAGAGCCCAGCTCAGAAATTGCGATCGTCCAGCGATTACGCCCACACCAAAGGAGCCAGGAACAAAAGCTGTTGCTGCCTTTAAAGTAGAGAAGGAACCACCATTCAGAGCACCACAAACCCTGGCGCTCACTCTTTCCGTAGCCTCACAAAGTTCAAGAGAGTCTCTCTACATGGCACGCTCATTACAGCCCGAGCCCAGCTCAGAAATTGCGATCGTCCAGCGATTACGCCCACACCAAAGGAGCCAGGAACAAAAGCTGTTGCTGCCTTTAAAGTAGAGAAGGAACCCCATTCAGAGCACCACAAACCCTGGCGCTCACTCTTTCCGTAGCCTCACAAAGTTCAAGAGAGTCTCTACATGGCACGCTCATTACAGCCCGAGCCCAGCTCAGAAATTGCGATCGTCCAGCGATTACGCCCACACCAAAGGAGCCAGGAACAAAAGCTGTTGCTGCCTTTAAAGTAGAGAAGGAACCCCATTCAGAGCACCACAAACCCTGGCGCTCACTCTTTCCGTAGCCTCACAAAGTTCAAGAGAGTCTCTCTACACGGCACGCTCATTACAGCCCGAGCCCAGCTCAGAAATTGCTTTCGTCCAGCGATTACGCCCACACCAAAGGAGCCAGGAACAAAAGCTGTTGCTGCCTTTAAAGTAGAGAAGGAACCCCATTCAGAGCACCACAAACCCTGGCGCTCACTCTTTCCGTAGCCTCACAAAGTTCAAGAGAGTCTCTCTACGTGGCACGCTCATTACAGCCTGAGCCCAGCTCAGAAATTGCGATCATCCAGCGATTACGCCCACACCAAAGGAGCCAGGAACAAAAGCTGTTGCTGCCTTTAAAGTAGAGAAGGAACCCCATTCAGAGCACCACAAACCCTGGTGCTCACTCTTTCCGTAGCCTCACAAAGTTCAAGAGAGTCTCTCTACACGGCACGCTCATTACAGCCCGAGCCCAGCTCAGAAATTGCTATCGTCCAGCCATTACGCCCACACCAAAGGAGCCAGGAACAAAAGCTGTTGCTGCCTTTAAAGTATACAAGGAACCCCATTCAGAGCACCACAAACCCTGGCGCTCACTCTTTCCGTAGCCTCACAAAGTTCAAGAGAGTCTCTCTACACGGCACGCTCATTACAGCCCGAGCCCAGCTCAGAAATTGCGATCGTCCAGCGATTACGCCCACACCAAAGGAGCCAGGAACAAAAGCTGTTGCTGCCTTTCAAGTATACAAGGAACCCCATTCAGAGCACCACAAACCCTGGCGCTCACTCTTTCCGGAGCCTCACAAAGTTCAAGAGAGTCTCTCTACATGGCACGCTCATTACAGCCCGAGCCCAGCTCAGAAATTGCGATCGTCCAGCGATTACGCCCACACCAAAGGAGCCAGGAACAAAAGCTGTTGCTGCCTTTAAAGTAGAGAAGGAACCCCATTCAGAGCACCACAAACGCTGGCGCTCACTCTTTCCGTAGCCTCACAAAGTTCAAGCGAGTCTCTCTACACGGCACGCTCATTACAGCCAGAGCCCAGCTCAGAAATTGCGATCGTCGGACGATTACGCCCACACCAAAGGAGCCAGGAACAAAAGCTGTTGCTGCCTTTCAAGTAGAGAAGGAACCCCATTCAGAGCACCACAAACCCTGGCGCTCACTCTTTCCGTAGCCTCACAAAGTTCAAGAGAGTCTCTCTACATGGCACGCTCATTACAGCCCGAGCCCAGCTCAGAAATTGCGATCGTCCAGCCATTACGCCCACACCAAAGGAGCCAGGAACAAAAGCTGTTGCTGCCTTTAAAGTATACAAGGAACCCCATTCAGAGCACCACAAACCCTGGCGCTCACTCTTTCCGTAGCCTCACAAAGTTCAAGAGAGTCTCTCTACATGGCACGCTCATTACAGCCCGAGCCCAGCTCAGAAATTGCTTTCGTCCAGCAATTACGCCCACACCAAAGGAGCCAGGAACAAAAGCTGTTGCTGCCTTTAAAGTATACAAGGAACCCCATTCAGAGCACCACAAACCCTGGCGCTCACTCTTTCCGTAGCCTCACAAAGTTCAAGAGAGTCTCTCTACACGGCACGCTCATTACAGCCAGAGCCCAGCTCAGAAATTGCGATCGTCCAGCCATTACGCCCACACCAAAGGAGCCAGGAACAAAAGCTGTTGCTGCCTTTAAAGTAGAGAAGGAACCCCATTCAGAGCACCACAAACCCTGGCGCTCACTCTTTCCGTAGCCTCACAAAGTTCAAGAGAGTCTCTCTACATGGCACGCTCATTACAGCCCGAGCCCAGCTCAGAAATTGCGATCGTCCAGCGATTACGCCCACACCAAAGGAGCCAGGAACAAAAGCTGTTGCTGCCTTTCAAGTAGAGAAGGAACCCCATTCAGAGCACCACAAACCCTGGCGCTCACTCTTTCCGTAGCCTCACAAAGTTCAAGAGAGTCTCTCTACATGGCACGCTCATTACAGCCAGAGCCCAGCTCAGAAATTGCTTTTGTCCAGCGATTACGCCCACACCAAAGGAGCCAGGAACAAAAGCTGTTGCTGCCTTTCAAGTAGAGAAGGAACCCCATTCAGAGCACCACAAACCCTGGCGCTCACTCTTTCCGGAGCCTCACAAAGTTCAAGAGAGTCTCTCTACAAGGCACGCTCATTACAGCCCGAGCCCAGCTCAGAAATTGCGATCGTCCAGCGATTACGCCCACACCATAAGGAGCCAGGAACAAAAGCTGTTGCTGCCTTTAAAGTAGAGAAGGAACCCCATTCAGAGCACCACAAACCCTGGCGCTCACTCTTTCCGGAGCCTCACAAAGTTCAAGAGAGTCTCTCTACATGGCACGCTCATTACAGCCAGAGCCCAGCTCAGAAATTGCGATCGTCCAGCGATTACGCCCACACCAAAGGAGCCAGGAACAAAAGCTGTTGCTGCCTTTCAAGTAGAGAAGGAACCCCATTCAGAGCACCACAAACCCTGGCGCTCACTCTTTCCGTAGCCTCACAAAGTTCAAGAGAGTCTCTCTACATGGCACGCTCATTACAGCCCGAGCCCAGCTCAGAAATTGCGATCGTCCAGCGATTACGCCCACACCAAAGGAGCCAGGAACAAAAGCTGTTGCTGCCTTTAAAGTAGAGAAGGAACCCCATTCAGAGCACCACAAACCCTGGCGCTCACTCTTTCCGTAGCCTCACAAAGTTCAAGAGAGTCTCTCTACATGGCACGCTCATTACAGCCCGAGCCCAGCTCAGAAATTGCTATCGTCCAGCGATTACGCCCACACCAAAGGAGCCAGGAACAAAAGCTGTTGCTGCCTTTAAAGTAGAGAAGGAACCCCATTCAGAGCACCACAAACCCTGGCGCTCACTCTTTCCGGAGCCTCACAAAGTTCAAGAGAGTCTCTCTACATGGCACGCTCATTACAGCCCGAGCCCAGCTCAGAAATTGCGATCGTCCAGCGATTACGCCCACACCAAAGGAGCCAGGACAAAAGCTGTTGCTGCCTTTCAAGTAGAGAAGGAACCCCATTCAGAGCACCACAAACCCTGGCGCTCACTCTTTCCGTAGCCTCACAAAGTTCAAGAGAGTCTCTCTACACGGCACGCTCATTACAGCCAGAGCCCAGCTCAGAAATTGCGATCGTCCAGCGATTACGCCCACACCAAAGGAGCCAGGAACAAAAGCTGTTGCTGCCTTTCAAGTAGAGAAGGAACCCCATTCAGAGCACCACAAACCCTGGCGCTCACTCTTTCCGTAGCCTCACAAAGTTCAAGAGAGTCTCTCTACATGGCACGCTCATTACAGCCAGAGCCCAGCTCAGAAATTGCGATCGTCCAGCGATTACGCCCACACCAAAGGAGCCAGGAACAAAAGCTGTTGCTGCCTTTAAAGTAGAGAAGGAACCCCATTCAGAGCACCACAAACCCTGGCGCTCACTCTTTCCGTAGCCTCACAAAGTTCAAGAGAGTCTCTCTACATGGCACGCTCATTACAGCCCGAGCCCAGCTCAGAAATTGCGATCGTCCAGCGATTACGCCCACACCAAAGGAGCCAGGAACAAAAGCTGTTGCTGCCTTTAAAGTATACAAGGAACCCCATTCAGAGCACCACAAACCCTGGCGCTCACTCTTTCCGTAGCCTCACAAAGTTCAAGAGAGTCTCTCTACATGGCACGCTCATTACAGCCCGAGCCCAGCTCAGAAATTGCTTTCGTCCAGCGATTACGCCCACACCAAAGGAGCCAGGAACAAAAGCTGTTGCTGCCTTTAAAGTAGAGAAGGAACCCCATTCAGAGCACCACAAACCCTGGCGCTCACTCTTTCCGTAGCCTCACAAAGTTCAAGAGAGTCTCTCTACACGGCACGCTCATTACAGCCAGAGCCCAGCTCAGAAATTGCGATCGTCCAGCGATTACGCCCACACCAAAGGAGCCAGGAACAAAAGCTGTTGCTGCCTTTAAAGTAGAGAAGGAACCCCATTCAGAGCACCACAAACCCTGGCGCTCACTCTTTCCGGAGCCTCACAAAGTTCAAGAGAGTCTCTCTACATGGCACGCTCATTACAGCCAGAGCCCAGCTCAGAAATTGCGATCGTCCAGCGATTACGCCCACACCAAAGGAGCCAGGAACAAAAGCTGTTGCTGCCTTTAAAGTAGAGAAGGAACCCCATTCAGAGCACCACAAACCCTGGCGCTCACTCTTTCCGTAGCCTCACAAAGTTCAAGAGAGTCTCTCTACACGGCACGCTCATTACAGCCAGAGCCCAGCTCAGAAATTGCGATCGTCCAGCGATTACGCCCACACCAAAGGAGCCAGGAACAAAAGCTGTTGCTGCCTTTAAAGTAGAGAAGGAACCCCAATCAGAGCACCACAAACCCTGGCGCTCACTCTTTCCGTAGCCTCACAAAGTTCAAGAGAGTCTCTCTACACGGCACGCTCATTACAGCCAGAGCCCAGCTCAGAAATTGCGATCGTCCAGCGATTACGCCCACACCAAAGGAGCCAGGAACAAAAGCTGTTGCTGCCTTTAAAGTATACAAGGAACCCCATTCAGAGCACCACAAACCCTGGCGCTCACTCTTTCCGGAGCCTCACAAAGTTCAAGAGAGTCTCTCTACCTGGCACGCTCATTACAGCTCGAGCCCAGCTCAGAAATTGCTTTCGTCCAGCAATTACGCCCACACCAAAGGAGCCAGGAACAAAAGCTGTTGCTGCCTTTAAAGTAGAGAAGGAACCCCATTCAGAGCACCACAAACCCTGGCGCTCACTCTTTCCGTAGCCTCACAAAGTTCAAGAGAGTCTCTCTACACGGCACGCTCATTACAGCCAGAGCCCAGCTCAGAAATTGCGATCGTCCAGCGATTACGCCCACACCAAAGGAGCCAGGAACAAAAGCTGTTGCTGCCTTTCAAGTAGAGAAGGAACCCCATTCAGAGCACCACAAACCCTGGCGCTCACTCTTTCCGGAGCCTCACAAAGTTCAAGAGAGTCTCTCTACACGGCACGCTCATTACAGCCCGAGCCCAGCTCAGAAATTGCGATCGTCCAGCGATTACGCCCACACCAAAGGAGCCAGGAACAAAAGCTGTTGCTGCCTTTAAAGTAGAGAAGGAACCCCATTCAGAGCACCACAAACCCTGGCGCTCACTCTTTCCGTAGCCTCACAAAGTTCAAGAGAGTCTCTCTACATGGCACGATCATTACAGCCAGAGCCCAGCTCAGAAATTGCGATCGTCCAGCGATTACGCCCACACCAAAGGAGCCAGGAACAAAAGCTGTTGCTGCCTCTTTAAAGTAGAGAAGGAACCCCATTCAGAGCACCACAAACCCTGGCGCTCACTCTTTCCGTAGCCTCACAAAGTTCAAGAGAGTCTCTCTACATGGCACGCTCATTACAGCCCGAGCCCAGCTCAGAAATTGCTTTCGTCCAGCGATTACGCCCACACCAAAGGAGCCAGGAACAAAAGCTGTTGCTGCCTTTAAAGTAGAGAAGGAACCCCATTCAGAGCACCACAAACCCTGGCGCTCACTCTTTCCGTAGCCTCACAAAGTTCAAGAGAGTCTCTCTACATGGCACGCTCATTACAGCCAGAGCCCAGCTCAGAAATTGCGATCGTCCAGCGATTACGCCCACACCAAAGGAGCCAGGAACAAAAGCTGTAGCTGCCTTTAAAGTAGAGAAGGAACCCCATTCAGAGCACCACAAACCCTGGCGCTCACTCTTTCCGTAGCCTCACAATGTTCAAGAGAGTCTCTCTACATGGCACGCTCATTACAGCCAGAGCCCAGCTCAGAAATTGCGATCGTCCAGCGATTACGCCCACACCAAAGGAGCCAGGAACAAAAGCTGTTGCTGCCTTTAAAGTAGAGAAGGAACCCCATTCAGAGCACCACAAAACCTGGCGCTCACTCTTTCCGTAGCCTCACAAAGTTCAAGAGAGTCTCTCTACACGGCACGCTCATTACAGCCAGAGCCCAGCTCAGAAATTGCGATCGTCCAGCGATTACGCCCACACCAAAGGAGCCAGGAACAAAAGCTGTTGCTGCCTTTAAATGTAGAGAAGGAACCCCATTCAGAGCACCACAAACCCTGGCGCTCACTCTTTCCGTAGCCTCACAAAGTTCAAGAGAGTCTCTCTACATGGCACGCTCATTACAGCCCGAGCCCAGCTCAGAAATTGCGATCGTCCAGCGATTACGCCCACACCAAAGGAGCCAGGAACAAAAGCTGTTGCTGCCTTTAAAGTAGAGAAGGAACCCCATTCAGAGCACCACAAACCCTGGCGCTCACTCTTTCCGTAGCCTCACAAAGGTCAATAGAGTCTCTCTACACGGCACGCTCATTACAGCCCGAGCCCAGCTCAGAAATTGCTATCGTGCAGCGATTACGCCCACACCAAAGGAGCCAGGAACAAAAGCTGTTGCTGCCTTTAAAGTAGAGAAGGAACCCCATTCAGAGCACCACAAACCCTGGCGCTCACTCTTTCCGGAGCCTCACAAAGTTCAAGAGAGTCTCTCTACATGGCACGCTCATTACAGCCAGAGCCCAGCTCAGAAATTGCGATCGTCCAGCGATTACGCCCACACCAAAGGAGCCAGGAACAAAAGCTGTTGCTGCCTTTAAAGTAGAGAAGGAACCCCATTCAGAGCACCACAAACCCTGGCGCTCACTCTTTCCGTAGCCTCACAAAGTTCAAGAGAGTCTCACTACATGGCACGCTCATTACAGCCAGAGCCCAGCTCAGAAATTGCGATCGTCCAGCGATTACGCCCACACCAAAGGAGCCAGGAACAAAAGCTGTTGCTGCCTTTAAAGTAGAGAAGGAACCCCATTCAGAGCACCACAAACCCTGGCGCTCACTCTTTCCGTAGCCTCACAAAGTTCAAGAGAGTCTCTCTACATGGCACGCTCATTACATCCAGAGCCCAGCTCAGAAATTGCGATCGTCCAGCGATTACGCCCACACCAAAGGAGCCAGGAACAAAAGCTGTTGCTGCCTTTAAAGTAGAGAAGGAACCCCATTCAGAGCACCACAAACCCTGGCGCTCACTCTTTCCGTAGCCTCACTAAGTTCAAGAGAGTCTCTCTACATGGCACGCTCATTACAGCCAGAGCCCAGCTCAGAAATTGCGATCGTCCAGCGATTACGCCCACACCAAAGGAGCCAGGAACAAAAGCTGTTGCTGCCTTTAAAGTAGAGAAGGAACCCCATTCAGAGCACCACAAACCCTGGCGCTCACTCTTTCCGGAGCCTCACAAAGTTCAAGAGAGTCTCTCTACATGGCACGCTCATTACAGCCAGAGCCCAGCTCAGAAATTGCGATCGTCCAGCGATTACGCCCACACCAAAGGAGCCAGGAACAAAAGCTGTTGCTGCCTTTAAAGTAGAGAAGGAACCCCATTCAGAGCACCACAAACCCTGGCGCTCACTCTTTCCGGAGCCTCACAAAGTTCAAGAGAGTCTCTCTACATGGCACGCTCATTACAGCCAGAGCCCAGCTCAGAAATTGGGATCGTCCAGCGATTACGCCCACACCAAAGGAGCCAGGAACAAAAGCTGTTGCTGCCTTTAAAGTAGAGAAGGAACCCCATTCAGAGCACCACAAACCCTGGCGCTCACTCTTTCCATAGCCTCACAAAGTTCAAGAGAGTCTCTCTACATGGCACGCTCATTACAGCCAGAGCCCAGCTCAGAAATTGCGATCGTCCAGCGATTACGCCCACACCAAAGGAGCCAGGAACAAAAGCTGTTGCTGCCTTTAAAGTAGAGAAGGAACCCCATTCAGAGCACCACAAACCCTGGCGCTCACTCTTTCCGTAGCCTCACAAAGTTCAAGAGAGTCTCTCTACACGGCACGCTCATTACAGCCAGAGCCCAGCTCAGAAATTGCTTTCGTCCAGCGATTACGCCCACACCAAAGGAGCCAGGAACAAAAGCTGTTGCTGCCTTTAAAGTAGAGAAGGAACCCCATTCAGAGCACCACAAACCCTGGCGCTCACTCTTTCCGTAGCCTCACAAAGTTCAAGAGAGTCTCTCTACACAGCACGCTCATTACAGCCAGAGCCCAGCTCAGAAATTGCTTTTGTCCAGCGATTACGCCCACACCAAAGGAGCCAGGAACAAAAGCTGTTGCTGCCTTTAAAGTAGAGAAGGAACCCCATTCAGAGCACCACAAACCCTGGCGCTCACTCTTTCCGTAGCCTCACAAAGTTCAAGAGAGTCTCTCTACATGGCACGCTCATTACAGCCAGAGCCCAGCTCAGAAATTGCGATCGTCCAGCGATTACGCCCACACCAAAGGAGCCAGGAACAAAAGCTGTTGCTGCCTTTAAAGTAGAGAAGGAACCCCATTCAGAGCACCACAAACCCTGGCGCTCACTCTTTCCGTAGCCTCACAAAGTTCAAGAGAGTCTCTCTACAAGGCACGCTCATTACAGCCCGAGCCCAGCTCAGAAATTTCGATCGTCCAGCGATTACGCCCACACCAAAGGAGCCAGGAACAAAAGCTGTTGCTGCCTTTAAAGTAGAGAAGGAACCCCATTCAGAGCACCACAAACCCTGGCGCTCACTCTTTCCGTAGCCTCACAAAGTTCAAGAGAGTCTCTCTACACGGCACGCTCATTACAGCCAGAGCCCAGCTCAGAAATTGCGATCGTCCAGCGATTACGCCCACACCAAAGGAGCCAGGAACAAAAGCTGTTGCTGCCTTTAAAGTAGAGAAGGAACCCCATTCAGAGCACCACAAACCCTGGCGCTCACTCTTTCCGGAGCCTCACAAAGTTCAAGAGAGTCTCTCTACATGGCACGCTCATTACAGCCAGAGCCCAGCTCAGAAATTGCGATCGTCCAGCGATTACGCCCACACCAAAGGAGCCAGGAACAAAAGCTGTTGCTGCCTTTAAAGTAGAGAAGGAACCCCATTCAGAGCACCACAAACACTGGCGCTCACTCTTTCCGGAGCCTCACAAAGTTCAAGAGAGTCTCTCTACACGGCACGCTCATTACAGCCAGAGCCCAGCTCAGAAATTGCGATCGTCCAGCGATTACGCCCACACCAAAGGAGCCAGGAACAAAAGCTGTTGCTGCCTTTAAAGTAGAGAAGGAACCCCATTCAGAGCACCACAAACCCTGGCGCTCACTCTTTCCGGAGCCTCACAAAGTTCAAGAGAGTCTCTCTACATGGCACGCTCATTACAGCCCGAGCCCAGCTCAGAAATTGCTTTCGTCCAGCGATTACGCCCACACCAAAGGAGCCAGGAACAAAAGCTGTTGCTGCCTTTCAAGTAGAGAAGGAACCCCATTCAGAGCACCACAAACCCTGGCGCTCACTCTTTCCGTAGCCTCACAAAGTTCAAGAGAGTCTCTCTACATGGCACGCTCATTACAGCCAGAGCCCAGCTCAGAAATTGGGATCGTCCAGCGATTACGCCCACACCACAAAGGAGCCAGGAACAAAAGCTGTTGCTGCCTTTAAAGTAGAGAAGGAACCCCATTCAGAGCACCACAAACCCTGGCGCTCACTCTTTCCGTAGCCTCACAAAGTTCAAGAGAGTCTCTCTACACGGCATGCTCATTACAGCCAGAGCCCAGCTCAGAAATTGCATTCGTCCAGCGATTACGCCCACACCAAAGGAGCCAGGAACAAAAGCTGTTGCTGCCTTTAAAGTATACAAGGAACCCCATTCAGAGCACCACAAACCCTGGCGCTCACTCTTTCCGTAGCCTCACAAAGTTCAAGAGAGTCTCTCTACATGGCACGCTCATTACAGCCAGAGCCCAGCTCAGAAATTGCGATCGTCCAGCGATTACGCCCACACCAAAGGAGCCAGGACCAAAGCTGTTGCTGCCTTTAAAGTATACAAGGAACCCCATTCAGAGCACCACAAACCCTGGCGCTCACTCTTTCCGTAGCCTCACAAAGTTCAAGAGAGTCTCTCTACACGGCACGCTCATTACAGCCCGAGCCCAGCTCAGAAATTGCGATCGTCCAGCGATTACGCCCACACCAAAGGAGCCAGGAACAAAAGCTGTTGCTGCCTTTAAAGTAGAGAAGGAACCCCATTCAGAGCACCACAAACCCTGGCGCTCACTCTTTCCGGAGCCTCACAAAGTTCAAGAGAGTCTCTCTACATGGCACGCTCATTACAGCCCGAGCCCAGCTCAGAAATTGCGATCGTCCAGCGATTACGCCCACACCAAAGGAGCCAGGAACAAAAGCTGTTGCTGCCTTTAAAGTAGAGAAGGAACCCCATTCAGAGCACCACAAACCCTGGCGCTCACTCTTTCCGTAGCCTCACAAAGTTCAAGAGAGTCTCTCTACATGGCACGCTCATTACAGCCCGAGCCCAGCTCAGAAATTGCTTTCGTCCAGCGATTACGCCCACACCAAAGGAGCCAGGAACAAAAGCTGTTGCTGCCTTTAAAGTAGAGAAGGAACCCCATTCAGAGCACCACAAACGCTGGCGCTCACTCTTTCCGTAGCCTCACAAAGTTCAAGAGAGTCTCTCTACACGGCACGCTCATTACAGCCAGAGCCCAGCTCAGAAATTGCGATCGTCCAGCGATTACGCCCACACCAAAGGAGCCAGGAACAAAAGCTGTTGCTGCCTTTAAAGTAGAGAAGGAACCCCATTCAGAGCACCACAAACCCTGGCGCTCACTCTTTCCGGAGCCTCACAAAGTTCAAGAGAGTCTCTCTACATGGCACGCTCATTACAGCCCGAGCCCAGCTCAGAAATTGCGATCGTCCAGCGATTACGCCCACACCAAAGGAGCCAGGAACAAAAGCTGTTGCTGCCTTTAAAGTAGAGAAGGAACCCCATTCAGAGCACCACAAACCCTGGCGCTCACTCTTTCCGTAGCCTCACAAAGTTCAAGAGAGTCTCTCTACATGGCACGCTCATTACAGCCCGAGCCCAGCTCAGAAATTGCTTTTGTCCAGCGATTACGCCCACACCAAAGGAGCCAGGAACAAAAGCTGTTGCTGCCTTTAAAGTATACAAGGAACCCCATTCAGAGCACCACAAACCCTGGCGCTCACTCTTTCCGTAGCCTCACAAAGTTCAAGAGAGTCTCTCTACATGGCACGCTCATTACAGCCAGAGCCCAGCTCAGAAATTGCTTTTGTCCAGCGATTACGCCCACACCAAAGGAGCCAGGAACAAAAGCTGTTGCTGCCTTTAAAGTAGAGAAGGAACCCCATTCAGAGCACCACAAACCCTGGCGCTCACTCTTTCCGTAGCCTCACAAAGTTCAAGAGAGTCTCTCTACACGGCACGCTCATTCCAGCCAGAGCCCAGCTCAGAAATTGCGATCGTCCAGCGATTACGCCCACACCAAAGGAGCCAGGAACAAAAGCTGTTGCTGCCTTTAAAGTAGAGAAGGAACCCCATTCAGAGCACCACAAACCCTGGCGCTCACTCTTTCCGTAGCCTCACAAAGTTCAAGAGAGTCTCTCTACACGGCACGCTCATTACAGCCCGAGCCCAGCTCAGAAATTGCGATCGTCCAGCGATTACGCCCACACCAAAGGAGCCAGGAACAAAAGCTGTTGCTGCCTTTAAAGTAGAGAAGGAACCCCATTCAGAGCACCACAAACCCTGGCGCTCACTCTTTCCATAGCCTCACAAAGTTCAAGAGAGTCTCTCTACACGGCACGCTCATTACAGCCAGAGCCCAGCTCAGAAATTGCTATCGTCCAGCGATTACGCCCACACCAAAGGAGCCAGGAACAAAAGCTGTTGCTGCCTTTAAAGTAGAGAAGGAACCCCATTCAGAGCACCACAAACCCTGGCGCTCACTCTTTCCGGAGCCTCACAAAGTTCAAGAGAGTCTCTCTACATGGCACGCTCATTACAGCCAGAGCCCAGCTCAGAAATTGCTTTCGTCCAGCGATTACGCCCACACCAAAGGAGCCAGGAACAAAAGCTGTTGCTGCCTTTCAAGTATACAAGGAACCCCATTCAGAGCACCACAAACCCTGGCGCTCACTCTTTCCATAGCCTCACAAAGTTCAAGAGAGTCTCTCTACATGGCACGCTCATTACAGCCCGAGCCCAGCTCAGAAATTGCGATCGTCCAGCGATTACGCCCACACCAAAGGAGCCAGGAACAAAAGCTGTTGCTGCCTTTAAAGTAGAGAAGGAACCCCATTCAGAGCACCACAAACCCTGGCGCTCACTCTTTCCGTAGCCTCACAAAGTTCAAGAGAGTCTCTCTACATGGCACGCTCATTACAGCCAGAGCCCAGCTCAGAAATTGCGATCGTCCAGCGATTACGCCCACACCAAAGGAGCCAGGAACAAAAGCTGTTGCTGCCTTTAAAGTAGAGAAGGAACCCCATCAGAGCACCACAAACCCTGGCGCTCACTCTTTCCGTAGCCTCACAAAGTTCAAGAGAGTCTCTCTACACGGCACGCTCATTACAGCCCGAGCCCAGCTCAGAAATTGCGATCGTCCAGCGATTACGCCCACACCAAAGGAGCCAGGAACAAAAGCTGTTGCTGCCTTTAAAGTAGAGAAGGAACCCCATTCAGAGCACCACAAACCCTGGCGCTCACTCTTTCCGGAGCCTCACAAAGTTCAAGAGAGTCTCTCTACATGGCACGCTCATTACAGCCCGAGCCCAGCTCAGAAGTTGCGATCGTCCAGCGATTACGCCCACACCAAAGGAGCCAGGAACAAAAGCTGTTGCTGCCTTTAAAGTAGAGAAGGAACCCCATTCAGAGCACCACAAACCCTGGCGCTCACTCTTTCCATAGCCTCACAAAGTTCAAGAGAGTCTCTCTACATGGCACGCTCATTACAGCCAGAGCCCAGCTCAGAAATTGCGATCGTCCTGCGATTACGCCCACACCAAAGGAGCCAGGAACAAAAGCTGTTGCTGCCTTTAAAGTAGAGAAGGAACCCCATTCAGAGCACCACAAACCCTGGCGCTCACTCTTTCCGGAGCCTCACAAAGTTCAATAGAGTCTCTCTACATGGCACGCTCATTACAGCCCGAGCCCAGCTCAGAAATTGCGATAGTCCAGCGATTACGCCCACACCAAAGGAGCCAGGAACAAAAGCTGTTGCTGCCTTTAAAGTATACAAGGAACCCCATTCAGAGCACCACAAACCCTGGCGCTCACTCTTTCCGTAGCCTCACAAAGTTCAAGAGAGTCTCTATACATGGCACGCTCATTACAGCCAGAGCCCAGCTCAGAAATTGCGATCGTCCAGCGATTACGCCCACAACAAAGGAGCCAGGAACAAAAGCTGTTGCTGCCTTTAAAGTAGAGAAGGAACCCCATTCAGAGCACCACAAACCCTGGCGCTCACTCTTTCCGTAGCCTCACAAAGTTCAAGAGAGTCTCTCTACATGGCACGCTCATTACAGCCAGAGCCCAGCTCAGAAATTGCGATCGTCCAGCGATTACGCCCACACCAAAGGAGCCAGGAACAAAAGCTGTTGCTGCCTTTAAAGTAGAGAAGGAACCCCATTCAGAGCACCACAAACCCTGGCGCTCACTCTTTCCATAGCCTCACAAAGTTCAAGAGAGTCTCTCTACATGGCACGCTCATTACAGCCCGAGCCCAGCTCAGAAATTGCGATCGTGCAGCGATTACGCCCACACCAAAGGAGCCAGGAACAAAAGCTGTTGCTGCCTTTAAAGTAGAGAAGGAACCCCATTCAGAGCACCACAAACCCTGGCGCTCACTCTTTCCGGAGCCTCACAAAGTTCAAGAGAGTCTCTCTACATGGCACGCTCATTACAGCCCGAGCCCAGCTCAGAAATTGCGATCGTCCAGCGATTACGCCCACACCAAAGGAGCCAGGAACAAAAGCTGTTGCTGCCTTTCAAGTAGAGAAGGAACCCCATTCAGAGCACCACAAACCCTGGCGCTCACTCTTTCCTTAGCCTCACAAAGTTCAAGAGAGTCTCTCTACACGGCACGCTCATTACAGCCAGAGCCCAGCTCAGAAATTGCGATCGTCCAGCGATTACGCCCACACCAAAGGAGCCAGGACAAAAGCTGTTGCTGCCTTTAAAGTAGAGAAGGAACCCCATTCAGAGCACCACAAACCCTGGCGCTCACTCTTTCCGTAGCCTCACAAAGTTCAATCGAGTCTCTCTACACGGCACGCTCATTACAGCCCGAGCCCAGCTCAGAAATTGCGATCGTCCAGCGATTACGCCCACACCAAAGGAGCCAGGAACAAAAGCTGTTGCTGCCTTTAAAGTATACAAGGAACCCCATTCAGAGCACCACAAACCCTGGCGCTCACTCTTTCCGTAGCCTCACAAAGTTCAAGAGAGTCTCTCTACATGGCACGCTCATTACAGCCCGAGCCCAGCTCAGAAATTGCGATCGTCCAGCGATTACGCCCACACCAAAGGAGCCAGGAACAAAAGCTGTTGCTGCCTTTAAAGTAGAGAAGGAACCCCATTCAGAGCACCACAAACCCTGGCGCTCACTCTTTCCGTAGCCTCACAAAGTTCAAGAGAGTCTCTCTACATGGCACGCTCATTACAGCCAGAGCCCAGCTCAGAAATTGCGATCGTCCAGCGATTACGCCCACACCAAAGGAGCCAGGAACAAAAGCTGTTGCTGCCTTTAAAGTAGAGAAGGAACCCCATTCAGAGCACCACAAACCCTGGCGCTCACTCTTTCCGTAGCCTCACAAAGTTCAATAGAGTCTCTCTACATGGCACGCTCATTACAGCCCGAGCCCAGCTCAGAAATTGCGATCGTCCAGCGATTACGCCCACACCAAAGGAGCCAGGAACAAAAGCTGTTGCTGCCTTTAAAGTAGAGAAGGAACCCCATTCAGAGCACCACAAACCCTGGCGCTCACTCTTTCCGGAGCCTCACAAAGTTCAAGAGAGTCTCTCTACACGGCACGCTCATTACAGCCAGAGCCCAGCTCAGAAATTGCGATCGTCCAGCGATTACGCCCACACCAAAGGAGCCAGGAACAAAAGCTGTTGCTGCCTTTAAAGTAGAGAAGGAACCCCATTCAGAGCACCACAAACCCTGGCGCTCACTCTTTCCGGAGCCTCACAAAGTTCAAGAGAGTCTCTCTACACGGCACGCTCATTACAGCCCGAGCCCAGCTCAGAAATTGCGATCGTCCAGCGAATACGCCCACACCAAAGGAGCCAGGAACAAAAGCTGTTGCTGCCTTTAAAGTAGAGAAGGAACCCCATTCAGAGCACCACAAACCCTGGCGCTCACTCTTTCCGTAGCCTCACAAAGTTCAAGAGAGTCTCTCTACATGGCACGCTCATTACAGCCCGAGCCCAGCTCAGAAATTGCGATCGTCCTGCGATTACGCCCACACCAAAGGAGCCAGGAACAAAAGCTGTTGCTGCCTTTAAAGTAGAGAAGGAACCCCATTCAGAGCACCACAAACCCTGGCGCTCACTCTTTCCGGAGCCTCACAAAGTTCAAGAGAGTCTCTCTACTTTGCACGCTCATTACAGCCCGAGCCCAGCTCAGAAATTGCGATCGTCCAGCGATTACGCCCACACCAAAGGAGCCAGGAACAAAAGCTGTTGCTGCCTTTAATAGTAGAGAAGGAACCCCATTCAGAGCACCACAAACCCTGGCGCTCACTCTTTCCGTAGCCTCACAAAGTTCAAGAGAGTCTCTCTACATGGCACGCTCATTACAGCCAGAGCCCAGCTCAGAAATTGCGATCGTCCAGCGATTACGCCCACACCAAAGGAGCCAGGAACAAAAGCTGTTGCTGCCTTTAAAGTAGAGAAGGAACCCCCATTCAGAGCACCACAAACCCTGGCGCTCACTCTTTCCGGAGCCTCACAAAGTTCAAGAGAGTCTCTCTACATGGCATGCTCATTACAGCCAGAGCCCAGCTCAGAAATTGCATTCGTCCAGCGATTACGCCCACACCAAAGGAGCCAGGAACAAAAGCTGTTGCTGCCTTTCAAGTATACAAGGAACCCCATTCAGAGCACCACAAACCCTGGCGCTCACTCTTTCCGTAGCCTCACAAAGTTCAAGAGAGTCTCTCTACACGGCACGCTCATTACAGCCAGAGCCCAGCTCAGAAATTGCGATCGTCCAGCGATTACGCCCACACCAAAGGAGCCAGGAACAAAAGCTGTTGCTGCCTTTAAAGTATACAAGGAACCCCATTCAGAGCACCACAAACCCTGGCGCTCACTCTTTCCGTAGCCTCACAAAGTTCAAGAGAGTCTCTCTACACGGCACGCTCATTACAGCCAGAGCCCAGCTCAGAAATTGCTTTCGTCCAGCGATTACGCCCACACCAAAGGAGCCAGGAACAAAAGCTGTTGCTGCCTTTCAAGTAGAGAAGGAACCCCATTCAGAGCACCACAAACCCTGGCGCTCACTCTTTCCGGAGCCTCACAAAGTTCAAGAGAGTCTCTCTACATGGAACGCTCATTACAGCCAGAGCCCAGCTCAGAAATTGCTTTCGTCCAGCGATTACGCCCACACCAAAGGAGCCAGGAACAAAAGCTGTTGCTGCCTTTTAAGTAGAGAAGGAACCCCATTCAGAGCACCACAAACCCTGGCGCTCACTCTTTCCGTAGCCTCACAAAGTTCAAGAGAGTCTCTCTACAAGGCACGCTCATTACAGCCAGAGCCCAGCTCAGAAATTGCGATCGTCCAGCGATTACGCCCACACCAAAGGAGCCAGGAACAAAAGCTGTTGCTGCCTTTAAAGTAGAGAAGGAACCCCATTCAGAGCACCACAAACGCTGGCGCTCACTCTTTCCATAGCCTCACAAAGTTCAAGAGAGTCTCTCTACATGGCACGCTCATTACAGCCCGAGCCCAGCTCAGAAATTGCTTTCGTCCAGCGATTACGCCCACACCAAAGGAGCCAGGAACAAAAGCTGTTGCTGCCTTTAAAGTAGAGAAGGAACCCCATTCAGAGCACCACAAACCCTGGCGCTCACTCTTTCCGGAGCCTCACAAAGTTCAAGAGAGTCTCTCTACATGGCACGCTCATTACAGCCCGAGCCCAGCTCAGAAATTGCGATCGTCCAGCGATTACGCCCACACCAAAGGAGCCAGGAACAAAAGCTGTTGCTGCCTTTAAAGTAGAGAAGGAACCCCATTCAGAGCACCACAAACCCTGGCGCTCACTCTTTCCATAGCCTCACAAAGTTCAAGAGAGTCTCTCTACACGGCACGCTCATTACAGCCAGAGCCCAGCTCAGAAATTGCGATCGTCCAGCGATTACGCCCACACCAAAGGAGCCAGGAACAAAAGCTGTTGCTGCCTTTCAAGTATACAAGGAACCCCATTCAGAGCACCACAAACCCTGGCGCTCACTCTTTCCGTAGCCTCACAAAGTTCAAGAGAGTCTCTCTACACGGCACGCTCATTACAGCACGAGCCCAGCTCAGAAATTGCTTTCGTCCAGCGATTACGCCCACACCAAAGGAGCCAGGAACAAAAGCTGTTGCTGCCTTTAAAGTAGAGAAGGAACCCAATTCAGAGCACCACAAACCCTGGCGCTCACTCTTTCCGTAGCCTCACAAAGTTCAAGAGAGTCTCTCTACACGGCACGCTCATTACAGCCAGAGCCCAGCTCAGAAATTGCGATCGTCCAGCGATTACGCCCACACCAAAGGAGCCAGGAACAAAAGCTGTTGCTGCCTTTAAAGTAGAGAAGGAACCCCATTCAGAGCACCACAAACCCTGGCGCTCACTCTTTCCGTAGCCTCACAAAGTTCAAGAGAGTCTCTCTACACGGCACGCTCATTACAGCCAGAGCCCAGCTCAGAAATTGCGATCGTCCAGCGATTACGCCCACACCAAAGGAGCCAGGAACAAAAGCTGTTGCTGCCTTTAAAGTAGAGAAGGAACCCCATTCAGAGCACCACAAACCCTGGCGCTCACTCTTTCCATAGCCTCACAAAGTTCAAGAGAGTCTCTCTACATGGCACGCTCATTACAGCCAGAGCCCAGCTCAGAAATTGCGATCGTCCAGCGATTACGCCCACACCAAAGGAGCCAGGAACAAAAGCTGTTGCTGCCTTTAAAGTAGAGAAGGAACCCCATTCAGAGCACCACAAACCCTGGCGCTCACTCTTTCCGGAGCCTCACAAAGTTCAAGAGAGTCTCTCTACATGGCACGCTCATTACAGCCCGAGCCCAGCTCAGAAATTGCTTTCGTCCAGCGATTACGCCCACACCAAAGGAGCCAGGAACAAAAGCTGTTGCTGCCTTTAAAGTATACAAGGAACCCCATTCAGAGCACCACAAACCCTGGCGCTCACTCTTTCCATAGCCTCACAAAGTTCAAGAGAGTCTCTCTACACGGCACGCTCATTACAGCCCGAGCCCAGCTCAGAAATTGCTTTCGTCCAGCGATTACGCCCACACCAAAGGAGCCAGGAACAAAAGCTGTTGCTGCCTTTAAAGTAGAGAAGGAACCCCATTCAGAGCACCACAAACCCTGGCGCTCACTCTTTCCGTAGCCTCACAAAGTTCAAGAGAGTCTCTCTACATGGCACGCTCATTACAGCCAGAGCCCAGCTCAGAAATTGCGATCGTCCAGCGATTACGCCCACACCAAAGGAGCCAGGAACAAAAGCTGTTGCTGCCTTTAAAGTAGAGAAGGAACCCCATTCAGAGCACCACAAACCCTGGCGCTCACTCTTTCCGTAGCCTCACAAAGTTCAAGAGAGTCTCTCTACAAGGCACGCTCATTACAGCCCGAGCCCAGCTCAGAAATTGCGATCGTCCAGCGATTACGCCCACACCAAAGGAGCCAGGAACAAAAGCTGTTGCTGCCTTTAAAGTAGAGAAGGAACCCCATTCAGAGCACCACAAACCCTGGCGCTCACTCTTTCCGTAGCCTCACAAAGTTCAATACAGTCTCTCTACATGGCACGCTCATTACAGCCAGAGCCCAGCTCAGAAATTGCGATCGTCCAGCGATTACGCCCACACCAAAGGAGCCAGGAACAAAAGCTGTTGCTGCCTTTAAAGTAGAGAAGGAACCCCATTCAGAGCACCACAAACCCTGGCGCTCACTCTTTCCGTAGCCTCACAAAGTTCAAGAGAGTCTCTCTACATGGCACGCTCATTACAGCCCGAGCCCAGCTCAGAAATTGCGATCGTCCAGCGATTACGCCCACACCAAAGGAGCCAGGAACAAAAGCTGTTGCTGCCTTTAAAGTAGAGAAGGAACCCCATTCAGAGCACCACAAACCCTGGCGCTCACTCTTTCCGTAGCCTCACAAAGTTCAAGAGAGTCTCTCTACATGGCACGCTCATTACAGCCAGAGCCCAGCTCAGAAATTGCGATCGTCCAGCGATTACGCCCACACCAAAGGAGCCAGGAACAAAAGCTGTTGCTGCCTTTAAAGTAGAGAAGGAACCCCATTCAGAGCACCACAAACCCTGGCGCTCACTCTTTCCATAGCCTCACAAAGTTCAAGAGAGTCTCTCTACACGGCACGCTCATTACAGCCCGAGCCCAGCTCAGAAATTGCTTTCGTGCAGCGATTACGCCCACACCAAAGGAGCCAGGAACAAAAGCTGTTGCTGCCTTTAAAGTAGAGAAGGAACCCCATTCAGAGCACCACAAACCCTGGCGCTCACTCTTTCCGTAGCCTCACAAAGTTCAAGAGAGTCTCTCTACATGGCACGCTCATTACAGCCAGAGCCCAGCTCAGAAATTGCTTTCGTCCAGCGATTACGCCCACACCAAAGGAGCCAGGAACAAAAGCTGTTGCTGCCTTTCAAGTAGAGAAGGAACCCCATTCAGAGCACCACAAACCCTGGCGCTCACTCTTTCCATAGCCTCACAAAGTTCAAGAGAGTCTCTCTACACGGCACGCTCATTACAGCCAGAGCCCAGCTCAGAAATTGCGATCGTCCAGCGATTACGCCCACACCAAAGGAGCCAGGAACAAAAGCTGTTGCTGCCTTTAAAGTAGAGAAGGAACCCCATTCAGAGCACCACAAACCCTGGCGCTCACTCTTTCCGTAGCCTCACAAAGTTCAAGAGAGTCTCTCTACATGGCACGCTCATTACAGCCCGAGCCCAGCTCAGAAATTGCTTTCGTCCAGCGATTACGCCCACACCAAAGGAGCCAGGAACAAAAGCTGTTGCTGCCTTTAAAGTATACAAGGAACCCCATTCAGAGCACCACAAACCCTGGCGCTCACTCTTTCCGTAGCCTCACAAAGTTCAAGAGAGTCTCTCTACACGGCACGCTCATTACAGCCCGAGCCCAGCTCAGAAATTGCGATCGTCCAGCGATTACGCCCACACCAAAGGAGCCAGGAACAAAAGCTGTTGCTGCCTTTAAAGTAGAGAAGGAACCCCATTCAGAGCACCACAAACCCTGGCGCTCACTCTTTCCGTAGCCTCACAAAGTTCAAGAGAGTCTCTCTACATGGCACGCTCATTACAGCCAGAGCCCAGCTCAGAAATTGCGATCGTCCAGCGATTACGCCCACACCAAAGGAGCCAGGAACAAAAGCTGTTGCTGCCTTTAAAGTAGAGAAGGAACCCCATTCAGAGCACCACAAACCCTGGCGCTCACTCTTTCCATAGCCTCACAAAGTTCAATCGAGTCTCTCTACATGGCACGCTCATTACAGCCTGAGCCCAGCTCAGAAATTGCGATCGTCCAGCGATTACGCCCACACCAAAGGAGCCAGGAACAAAAGCTGTTGCTGCCTTTAAAGTAGAGAAGGAACCCCATTCAGAGCACCACAAACCCTGGCGCTCACTCTTTCCGGAGCCTCACAAAGTTCAAGAGAGTCTCTCTACACGGCACGCTCATTACAGCCCGAGCCCAGCTCAGAAATTGCTTTCGTCCAGCGATTACGCCCACACCAAAGGAGCCAGGAACAAAAGCTGTTGCTGCCTTTAAAGTATACAAGGAACCCCATTCAGAGCACCACAAACCCTGGCGCTCACTCTTTCCGGAGCCTCACAAAGTTCAAGAGAGTCTCTCTACACGGCACGCTCATTACAGCCAGAGCCCAGCTCAGAAATTGCGATCGTCCAGCGATTACGCCCACACCAAAGGAGCCAGGAACAAAAGCTGTTGCTGCCTTTCAAGTAGAGAAGGAACCCCATTCAGAGCACCACAAACCCTGGCGCTCACTCTTTCCGGAGCCTCACAAAGTTCAAGAGAGTCTCTCTACATGGCACGCTCATTACAGCCCGAGCCCAGCTCAGAAATTGCGATCGTCCAGCGATTACGCCCACACCAAAGGAGCCAGGAACAAAAGCTGTTGCTGCCTTTAAAGTAGAGAAGGAACCCCATTCAGAGCACCACAAACCCTGGCGCTCACTCTTTCCGGAGCCTCACAAAGTTCAAGAGAGTCTCTCTACATGGCATGCTCATTACAGCCCGAGCCCAGCTCAGAAATTGCGATCGTCCAGCGATTACGCCCACACCAAAGGAGCCAGGAACAAAAGCTGTTGCTGCCTTTCAAGTAGAGAAGGAACCCCATTCAGAGCACCACAAACCCTGGCGCTCACTCTTCCGTAGCCTCACAAAGTTCAAGAGAGTCTCTCTACATGGCACGCTCATTACAGCCCGAGCCCAGCTCAGAAATTGCGATCGTCCAGCGATTACGCCCACACCAAAGGAGCCAGGAACAAAAGCTGTTGCTGCCTTTAAAGTAGAGAAGGAACCCCATTCAGAGCACCACAAACCCTGGCGCTCACTCTTTCCGTAGCCTCACAAAGTTCAAGAGAGTCTCTCTACACGGCACGCTCATTACAGCCAGAGCCCAGCTCAGAAATTGCGATCGTCCAGCGATTACGCCCACACCAAAGGAGCCAGGAACAAAAGCTGTTGCTGCCTTTCAAGTATACAAGGAACCCCATTCAGAGCACCACAAACCCTGGCGCTCACTCTTTCCGTAGCCTCACAAAGTTCAAGAGAGTCTCTCTACATGGCACGCTCATTCCAGCCAGAGCCCAGCTCAGAAATTGCTTTCGTCCAGCGATTACGCCCACACCAAAGGAGCCAGGAACAAAAGCTGTTGCTGCCTTTAAAGTAGAGAAGGAACCCCATTCAGAGCACCACAAACCCTGGCGCTCACTCTTTCCGTAGCCTCACAAAGTTCAAGAGAGTCTCTCTACACGGCATGCTCATTACAGCCAGAGCCCAGCTCAGAAATTTCTTTCGTGCAGCGATTACGCCCACACCAAAGGAGCCAGGAACAAAAGCTGTTGCTGCCTTTCAAGTAGAGAAGGAACCCCATTCAGAGCACCACAAACCCTGGCGCTCACTCTTTCCGTAGCCTCACAAAGTTCAAGAGAGTCTCTCTACACGGCACGCTCATTACAGCCAGAGCCCAGCTCAGAAATTGCGATCGTCCAGCGATTACGCCCACACCAAAGGAGCCAGGAACAAAAGCTGTTGCTGCCTTTAAAGTATACAAGGAACCCCATTCAGAGCACCACAAACCCTGGCGCTCACTCTTTCCGTAGCCTCACAAAGTTCAAGAGAGTCTCTCTACATGGCACGCTCATTACAGCCCGAGCCCAGCTCAGAAATTGCGATCGTCCAGCGATTACGCCCACACCAAAGGAGCCAGGAACAAAAGCTGTTGCTGCCTTTAAAGTAGAGAAGGAACCCCATTCAGAGCACCACAAACCCTGGCGCTCACTCTTTCCGTAGCCTCACAAAGTTCAAGAGAGTCTCTCTACACGGCACGCTCATTACAGCCAGAGCCCAGCTCAGAAATTTCGATCGTCCAGCGATTACGCCCACACCAAAGGAGCCAGGAACAAAAGCTGTTGCTGCCTTTCAAGTAGAGAAGGAACCCCATTCAGAGCACCACAAACCCTGGCGCTCACTCTTTCCGTAGCCTCACAAAGTTCAAGAGAGTCTCTCTACACGGCACGCTCATTACAGCCAGAGCCCAGCTCAGAAATTGCGATCGTCCAGCGATTACGCCCACACCAAAGGAGCCAGGAACAAAAGCTGTTGCTGCCTTTTAAGTAGAGAAGGAACCCCATTCAGAGCACCACAAACCCTGGCGCTCACTCTTTCCGTAGCCTCACAAAGTTCAAGAGAGTCTCTCTACACGGCACGCTCATTACAGCCCGAGCCCAGCTCAGAAATTGCGATCGTCCAGCGATTACGCCCACACCAAAGGAGCCAGGAACAAAAGCTTTTGCTGCCTTTAAAGTAGAGAAGGAACCCCATTCAGAGCACCACAAACCCTGGCGCTCACTCTTTCCGTAGCCTCACAAAGTTCAAGAGAGTCTCTCTACACGGCACGCTCATTACAGCCCGAGCCCAGCTCAGAAATTGCGATCGTCCAGCGATTACGCCCACACCAAAGGAGCCAGGAACAAAAGCTGTTGCTGCCTTTAAAGTATACAAGGAACCCCATTCAGAGCACCACAAACCCTGGCGCTCACTCTTTCCGTAGCCTCACAAAGGTCAAGAGAGTCTCTCTACATGGCACGCTCATTACAGCCCGAGCCCAGCTCAGAAATTGCGATCGTCCAGCGATTACGCCCACACCAAAGGAGCCAGGAACAAAAGCTGTTGCTGCCTTTAAAGTAGAGAAGGAACCCCATTCAGAGCACCACAAACCCTGGCGCTCACTCTTTCCGGAGCCTCACAAAGTTCAAGAGAGTCTCTCTACACGGCACGCTCATTACAGCCAGAGCCCAGCTCAGAAATTGCGATCGTCCAGCGATTACGCCCACACCAAAGGAGCCAGGAACAAAAGCTGTTGCTGCCTTTCAAGTAGAGAAGGAACCCCATTCAGAGCACCACAAACCCTGGCGCTCACTCTTTCCGTAGCCTCACAAAGTTCAAGAGAGTCTCTCTACATGGCACGCTCATTACAGCCTGAGCCCAGCTCAGAAATTGCGATCGTCCAGCGATTACGCCCACACCAAAGGAGCCAGGAACAAAAGCTGTTGCTGCCTTTAAAGTAGAGAAGGAACCCCATTCAGAGCACCACAAACCCTGGCGCTCACTCTTTCCGAAGCCTCACAAAGTTCAAGAGAGTCTCTCTACATGGCACGCTCATTACAGCCAGAGCCCAGCTCAGAAATTGCGATCGTCCAGCGATTACGCCCACACCAAAGGAGCCAGGAACAAAAGCTGTTGCTGCCTTTAAAGAGGAGAAGGAACCCCATTCAGAGCACCACAAACCCTGGCGCTCACTCTTTCCGTAGCCTCACAAAGTTCAAGAGAGTCTCTCTACATGGCACGCTCATTCCAGCCAGAGCCCAGCTCAGAAATTGCGATCGTCCAGCGATTACGCCCACACCAAAGGAGCCAGGAACAAAAGCTGTTGCTGCCTTTAAAGTAGAGAAGGAACCCCATTCAGAGCACCACAAACCCTGGCGCTCACTCTTTCCGTAGCCTCACAAAGTTCAAGAGAGTCTCTCTACATGGCACGCTCATTACAGCCAGAGCCCAGCTCAGAAATTGCGATCGTCCAGCGATTACGCCCACACCAAAGGAGCCAGGAACAAAAGCTGTTGCTGCCTTTCAAGTAGAGAAGGAACCCCATTCAGAGCACCACAAACCCTGGCGCTCACTCTTTCCGTAGCCTCACAAAGTTCAAGAGAGTCTCTCTACACGGCACGCTCATTACAGCCAGAGCCCAGCTCAGAAATTGCGATCGTCCAGCGATTACGCCCACACCAAAGGAGCCAGGAACAAAAGCTGTTGCTGCCTTTAAAGTAGAGAAGGAACCCCATTCAGAGCACCACAAACCCTGGCGCTCACTCTTTCCGTAGCCTCACAAAGTTCAAGAGAGTCTCTCTACACGGCACGCTCATTACAGCCCGAGCCCAGCTCAGAAATTGCGATCGTCCAGCGATTACGCCCACACCAAAGGAGCCAGGAACAAAAGCTGTTGCTGCCTTTAAAGTAGAGAAGGAACCCCATTCAGAGCACCACAAACCCTGGCGCTCACTCTTTCCGTAGCCTCACAAAGTTCAAGCGAGTCTCTCTACACGGCACGCTCATTACAGCCCGAGCCCAGCTCAGAAATTGCGATCGTCCAGCGATTACGCCCACACCAAAGGAGCCAGGAACAAAAGCTGTTGCTGCCTTTAAAGTAGAGAAGGAACCCCATTCAGAGCACCACAAACCCTGGCGCTCACTCTTTCCGTAGCCTCACAAAGTTCAAGAGAGTCTCTCTACACGGCACGCTCATTACAGCCCGAGCCCAGCTCAGAAATTGCGATCGTCCAGCGATTACGCCCACACCAAAGGAGCCAGGAACAAAAGCTGTTGCTGCCTTTAAAGTAGAGAAGGAACCCCATTCAGAGCACCACAAACCCTGGCGCTCACTCTTTCCGTAGCCTCACAAAGTTCAAGAGAGTCTCTCTACACGGCACGCTCATTACAGCCAGAGCCCAGCTCAGAAATTGCGATCGTCCAGCGATTACGCCCACACCAAAGGAGCCAGGAACAAAAGCTGTTGCTGCCTTTAAAGTAGAGAAGGAACCCCATTCAGAGCACCACAAACCCTGGCGCTCACTCTTTCCGTAGCCTCACAAAGTTCAAGAGAGTCTCTCTACATGGCACGCTCATTACAGCCAGAGCCCAGCTCAGAAATTGCGATCGTCCAGCGATTACGCCCACACCAAAGGAGCCAGGAACAAAAGCTGTTGCTGCCTTTAAAGTAGAGAAGGAACCCCATTCAGAGCTCCACAAACCCTGGCGCTCACTCTTTCCGTAGCCTCACAAAGTTCAAGAGAGTCTCTCTACATGGCACGCTCATTACAGCCTGAGCCCAGCTCAGAAATTGCTTTCGTCCAGCGATTACGCCCACACCAAAGGAGCCAGGAACAAAAGCTGTTGCTGCCTTTAAAGTAGAGAAGGAACCCCATTCAGAGCACCACAAACCCTGGCGCTCACTCTTTCCGTAGCCTCACAAAGTTCAAGAGAGTCTCTCTACACGGCACGCTCATTACAGCCCGAGCCCAGCTCAGAAATTGCGATCGTCCAGCGATTACGCCCACACCAAAGGAGTCAGGAACAAAAGCTGTTGCTGCCTTTAAAGTAGAGAAGGAACCCCATTCAGAGCACCACAAACCCTGGCGCTCACTCTTTCCGGAGCCTCACAAAGTTCAAGAGAGTCTCTCTACACGGCACGCTCATTACAGCCAGAGCCCAGCTCAGAAATTGCGATAGTCCAGCGATTACGCCCACACCAAAGGAGCCAGGAACAAAAGATGTTGCTGCCTTTAAAGTAGAGAAGGAACCCCATTCAGAGCACCACAAACCCTGGCGCTCACTCTTTCCGTAGCCTCACAAAGGTCAAGAGAGTCTCTCTACATGGCACGCTCATTACAGCCAGAGCCCAGCTCAGAAATTGCGATCGTCCAGCGATTACGCCCACACCAAAGGAGCCAGGAACAAAAGCTGTTGCTGCCTTTAAAGTAGAGAAGGAACCCCATTCAGAGCACCACAAACCCTGGCGCTCACTCTTTCCGGAGCCTCACAAAGTTCAAGAGAGTCTCTCTACATGGCACGCTCATTACAGCCAGAGCCCAGATCAGAAATTGCGATCGTCCAGCGATTACGCCCACACCAAAGGAGCCAGGAACAAAAGCTGTTGCTGCCTTTAAAGTAGAGAAGGACCCCATTCAGAGCACCACAAACCCTGGCGCTCACTCTTTCCGTAGCCTCACAAAGTTCAAGAGAGTCTCTCTACATGGCACGCTCATTACAGCCAGAGCCCAGCTCAGAAATTGCGATCGTCCAGCGATTACGCCCACACCAAAGGAGCCAGGAACAAAAGCTGTTGCTGCCTTTCAAGTATACAAGGAACCCCATTCAGAGCACCACAAACCCTGGCGCTCACTCTTTCCGGAGCCTCACAAAGTTCAAGAGAGTCTCTCTACACGGCACGCTCATTACAGCCAGAGCCCAGCTCAGAAATTGCTTTCGTCCAGCGATTACGCCCACACCAAAGGAGCCAGGAACAAAAGCTGTTGCTGCCTTTAAAGTATACAAGGAACCCCATTCAGAGCACCACAAACGCTGGCGCTCACTCTTTCCGTAGCCTCACAAAGTTCAAGAGAGTCTCTCTACATGGCACGCTCATTACAGCCCGAGCCCAGCTCAGAAATTGCGATCGTCCAGCGATTACGCCCACACCAAAGGAGCCAGGAACAAAAGCTGTTGCTGCCTTTAATGTAGAGAAGGAACCCCATTCAGAGCACCACAAACCCTGGCGCTCACTCTTTCCGTAGCCTCACAAAGTTCAAGAGAGTCTCTCTACATGGCACGCTCATTCCAGCCCGAGCCCAGCTCAGAAATTGCGATCGTCCAGCGATTACGCCCACACCAAAGGAGCCAGGAACAAAAGCTGTTGCTGCCTTTAAAGTAGAGAAGGAACCCCATTCAGAGCACCACAAACCCTGGCGCTCACTCTTTCCGTAGCCTCACAAAGTTCAAGAGAGTCTCTCTACATGGCACGCTCATTACAGCCAGAGCCCAGCTCAGAAATTGCGATCGTCCAGCGATTACGCCCACACCAAAGGAGCCAGGAACAAAAGCTGTTGCTGCCTTTCAAGTAGAGAAGGAACCCCATTCAGAGCACCACAAACCCTGGCGCTCACTCTTTCCGTAGCCTCACAAAGTTCAATACAGTCTCTCTACACGGCACGCTCATTACAGCCAGAGCCCAGCTCAGAAATTGCGATCGTCCAGCGATTACGCCCACACCAAAGGAGCCAGGAACAAAAGCTGTTGCTGCCTTTTAAGTAGAGAAGGAACCCCATTCAGAGCACCACAAACCCTGGCGCTCACTCTTTCCGTAGCCTCACAAAGTTCAAGAGAGTCTCTCTACATGGCACGCTCATTACAGCCCGAGCCCAGCTCAGAAATTGCGATCGTCCAGCGATTACGCCCACACCAAAGGAGCCAGGAACAAAAGCTGTTGCTGCCTTTAAAGTAGAGAAGGAACCCCATTCAGAGCACCACAAACCCTGGCGCTCACTCTTTCCGGAGCCTCACAAAGTTCAAGAGAGTCTCTCTACACGGCTCGCTCATTACAGCCAGAGCCCAGCTCAGAAATTGCGATCGTCCAGCGATTACGCCCACACCAAAGGAGCCAGGAACAAAAGCTGTTGCTGCCTTTAAAGTAGAGAAGGAACCCCATTCAGAGCACCACAAACCCTGGTGCTCACTCTTTCCGGAGCCTCACAAAGTTCAAGAGAGTCTCTCTACACGGCACGCTCATTACAGCCAGAGCCCAGCTCAGAAATTGCGATCGTCCAGCGATTACGCCCACACCAAAGGAGCCAGGAACAAAAGCTGTTGCTGCCTTTAAAGTAGAGAAGGAACCCCATTCAGAGCACCACAAACCCTGGCGCTCACTCTTTCCGTAGCCTCACAAAGTTCAAGAGAGTCTCTCTACACGGCACGCTCATTACAGCCCGAGCCCAGCTCAGAAATTGCGATCGTCCAGCCATTACGCCCACACCAAAGGAGCCAGGAACAAAAGCTGTTGCTGCCTTTAAAGTAGAGAAGGAACCCCATTCAGAGCACCACAAACGCTGGCGCTCACTCTTTCCGTAGCCTCACAAAGTTCAAGAGAGTCTCTCTACACGGCACGCTCATTACAGCCAGAGCCCAGCTCAGAAATTGCTTTCGTCCAGCGATTACGCCCACACCAAAGGAGCCAGGAACAAAAGCTGTTGCTGCCTTTCAAGTATACAAGGAACCCCATTCAGAGCACCACAAACCCTGGCGCTCACTCTTTCCGGAGCCTCACAAAGTTCAAGAGAGTCTCTCTACACGGCACGCTCATTACAGCCCGAGCCCAGCTCAGAAATTGCGATCGTCCAGCGATTACGCCCACACCAAAGGAGCCAGGAACAAAAGCTGTTGCTGCCTTTAAAGTAGAGAAGGAACCCCATTCAGAGCACCACAAACCCTGGCGCTCACTCTTTCCATAGCCTCACAAAGTTCAAGAGAGTCTCTCTACACGGCACGCTCATTACAGCCCGAGCCCAGCTCAGAAATTGCGATCGTCCAGCGATTACGCCCACACCAAAGGAGCCAGGAACAAAAGCTGTTGCTGCCTTTCAAGTAGAGAAGGAACCCCATTCAGAGCACCACAAACCCTGGCGCTCACTCTTTCCGTAGCCTCACAAAGTTCAAGAGAGTCTCTCTACATGGCACGCTCATTACAGCCCGAGCCCAGCTCAGAAATTGCGATCGTCCAGCGATTATGCCCACACCAAAGGAGCCAGGAACAAAAGCTGTTGCTGCCTTTAAAGTAGAGAAGGAACCCCATTCAGAGCACCACAAACCCTGGCGCTCACTCTTTCCGTAGCCTCACAAAGTTCAAGAGAGTCTCTCTACACGGCACGCTCATTACAGCCAGAGCCCAGCTCAGAAATTGCGATCGTCCAGCGATTACGCCCACACCAAAGGAGCCAGGAACAAAAGCTGTTGCTGCCTTTAAAGTAGAGAAGGAACCCCATTCAGAGCACCACAAACCCTGGCGCTCACTCTTTCCGTAGCCTCACAAAGTTCAAGAGAGTCTCTCTACATGGCACGCTCATTACAGCCCGAGCCCAGCTCAGAAATTGCATTCGTCCAGCGATTACGCCCACACCAAAGGAGCCAGGAACAAAAGCTGTTGCTGCCTTTAAAGTAGAGAAGGAACCCCATTCAGAGCACCACAAACCCTGGCGCTCACTCTTTCCGTAGCCTCACAAAGTTCAAGAGAGTCTCTCTACACGGCATGCTCATTACAGCCAGAGCCCAGCTCAGAAATTGCGATCGTCCAGCGATTACGCCCACACCAAAGGAGCCAGGAACAAAAGCTGTTGCTGCCTTTAAAGTATACAAGGAACCCCATTCAGAGCACCACAAACCCTGGCGCTCACTCTTTCCGTAGCCTCACAAAGTTCAAGAGAGTCTCTCTACATGGCACGCTATTACAGCCAGAGCCCAGCTCAGAAATTGCGATCGTCCAGCGATTACGCCCACACCAAAGGAGCCAGGAACAAAAGCTGTTGCTGCCTTTAAAGTAGAGAAGGAACCCCATTCAGAGCACCACAAACCCTGGTGCTCACTCTTTCCGTAGCCTCACAAAGTTCAAGAGAGTCTCTCTACACGGCACGCTCATTACAGCCAGAGCCCAGCTCAGAAATTGCGATCGTCCAGCGATTACGCCCACACCAAAGGAGCCAGGAACAAAAGCTGTTGCTGCCTTTCAAGTAGAGAAGGAACCCCATTCAGAGCACCACAAACCCTGGCGCTCACTCTTTCCGTAGCCTCACAAAGTTCAAGAGAGTCTCTCTACACGGCACGCTCATTACAGCCCGAGCCCAGCTCAGAAATTGCTTTCGTCCAGCGATTACGCCCACACCAAAGGAGCCAGGAACAAAAGCTGTTGCTGCCTTTAAAGTAGAGAAGGAACCCCATTCAGAGCACCACAAACCCTGGCGCTCACTCTTTCCGGAGCCTCACAAAGTTCAAGAGAGTCTCTCTACACGGCACGCTCATTACAGCCAGAGCCCAGCTCAGAAATTGCGATCGTCCAGCGATTACGCCCACACCAAAGGAGCCAGGAACAAAAGCTGTTGCTGCCTTTAAAGTAGAGAAGGAACCCCATTCAGAGCACCACAAACCCTGGCGCTCACTCTTTCCGTAGCCTCACAAAGTTCAAGAGAGTCTCTCTACATGGCACGCTCATTACAGCCCGAGCCCAGCTCAGAAATTGCGATCGTCCAGCGATTACGCCCACACCAAAGGAGCCAGGAACAAAAGCTGTTGCTGCCTTTAAAGTAGAGAAGGAACCCCATTCAGAGCACCACAAACCCTGGCGCTCACTCTTTCCGTAGCCTCACAAAGTTCAAGAGAGTCTCTCTACATGGCACGCTCATTACAGCCAGAGCCCAGCTCAGAAATTGCTTTCGTCCAGCGATTACGCCCACACCAAAGGAGCCAGGAACAAAAGCTGTTGCTGCCTTTAAAGTAGAGAAGGAACCCCATTCAGAGCACCACAAACCCTGGCGCTCACTCTTTCCGGAGCCTCACAAAGTTCAAGAGAGTCTCTCTACACGGCACGCTCATTCCAGCCAGAGCCCAGCTCAGAAATTGCGATCGTCCAGCGATTACGCCCACACCAAAGGAGCCAGGAACAAAAGCTGTTGCTGCCTTTAAAGTAGAGAAGGAACCCCATTCAGAGCACCACAAACCCTGGCGCTCACTCTTTCCGTAGCCTCACAAAGTTCAAGAGAGTCTCTCTACACGGCACGCTCATTACAGCCAGAGCCCAGCTCAGAAATTGCGATCGTCCAGCGATTACGCCCACACCAAAGGAGCCAGGAACAAAAGCTGTTGCTGCCTTTAAAGTAGAGAAGGAACCCCATTCAGAGCACCACAAACCCTGGCGCTCACTCTTTCCGTAGCCTCACAAAGTTCAAGAGAGTCTCTCTACACGGCACGCTCATTACAGCCAGAGCCCAGCTCAGAAATTGCGATCGTCCAGCGATTACGCCCACACCAAAGGAGCCAGGAACAAAAGCTGTTGCTGCCTTTTAAGTAGAGAAGGAACCCCATTCAGAGCACCACAAACCCTGGCGCTCACTCTTTCCGTAGCCTCACAAAGTTCAAGAGAGTCTCTCTACATGGCACGCTCATTACAGCCAGAGCCCAGCTCAGAAATTGCGATCGTCCAGCGATTACGCCCACACCAAAGGAGCCAGGAACAAAAGCTGTTGCTGCCTTTAAAGTATACAAGGAACCCCATTCAGAGCACCACAAACCCTGGCGCTCACTCTTTCCGTAGCCTCACAAAGTTCAAGAGAGTCTCTCTACACGGCACGCTCATTACAGCCAGAGCCCAGCTCAGAAATTGCGATCGTCCAGCGATTACGCCCACACCAAAGGAGCCAGGAACAAAAGCTGTTGCTGCCTTTCAAGTAGAGAAGGAACCCCATTCAGAGCACCACAAACCCTGGCGCTCACTCTTTCCATAGCCTCACAAAGTTCAAGAGAGTCTCTCTACACGGCACGCTCATTACAGCCAGAGCCCAGCTCAGAAATTGCGATCGTCCAGCGATTACGCCCACACCAAAGGAGCCAGGAACAAAAGCTGTTGCTGCCTTTCAAGTATACAAGGAACCCCATTCAGAGCACCACAAACCCTGGCGCTCACTCTTTCCGTAGCCTCACAAAGTTCAAGAGAGTCTCTCTACATGGCACGCTCATTACAGCCCGAGCCCAGCTCAGAAATTGCGATCGTCCAGCGATTACGCCCACACCAAAGGAGCCAGGAACAAAAGCTGTTGCTGCCTTTAAAGTAGAGAAGGAACCCCATTCAGAGCACCACAAACCCTGGCGCTCACTCTTTCCGTAGCCTCACAAAGTTCAAGAGAGTCTCTCTACATGGCACGATCATTACAGCCAGAGCCCAGCTCAGAAATTGCGATCGTCCAGCGATTACGCCCACACCAAAGGAGCCGGGAACAAAAGCTGTTGCTGCCTTTAACGTAGAGAAGGAACCCCATTCAGAGCACCACAAACCCTGGCGCTCACTCTTTCCGTAGCCTCACAAAGTTCAAGAGAGTCTCTCTACATGGCACGCTCATTACAGCCAGAGCCCAGCTCAGAAATTGCGATCGTCCAGCGATTACGCCCACACCAAGGAGCCAGGAACAAAAGCTGTTGCTGCCTTTAAAGTAGAGAAGGAACCCCATTCAGAGCACCACAAACCCTGGCGCTCACTCTTTCCGTAGCCTCACAAAGTTCAAGAGAGTCTCTCTACCATGGCACGCTCATTACAGCCCGAGCCCAGCTCAGAAATTGCGATCGTCCAGCGATTACGCCCACACCAAAGGAGCCAGGAACAAAAGCTGTTGCTGCCTTTCAAGTAGAGAAGGAACCCCATTCAGAGCACCACAAACCCTGGCGCTCACTCTTTCCGTAGCCTCACAAAGTTCAAGAGAGTCTCTCTACACGGCACGCTCATTACAGCCCGAGCCCAGCTCAGAAATTGCTTTCGTCCAGCGATTACGCCCACACCAAAGGAGCCAGGAACAAAAGCTGTTGCTGCCTTTCAAGTAGAGAAGGAACCCCATTCAGAGCACCACAAACCCTGGCGCTCACTCTTTCCGTAGCCTCACAAAGTTCAAGAGAGTCTCTCTACATGGCACGCTCATTACAGCCCGAGCCCAGCTCAGAAATTGCGATCGTCCAGCGATTACGCCCACACCAAAGGAGCCAGGAACAAAAGCTGTTGCTGCCTTTCAAGTATACAAGGAACCCCATTCAGAGCACCACAAACCCTGGCGCTCACTCTTTCCGTAGCCTCACAAAGTTCAAGAGAGTCTCTCTACAAGGCACGCTCATTACAGCCCGAGCCCAGCTCAGAAATTGCGATCGTCCAGCGATTACGCCCACACCAAAGGAGCCAGGAACAAAAGCTGTTGCTGCCTTTAAAGTAGAGAAGGAACCCCATTCAGAGCACCACAAACCCTGGCGCTCACTCTTTCCGGAGCCTCACAAAGTTCAAGAGAGTCTCTCTACACGGCACGCTCATTACAGCCCGAGCCCAGCTCAGAAATTGCGATCGTCCAGCGATTACGCCCACACCAAAGGAGCCAGGAACAAAAGCTGTTGCTGCCTTTCAAGTAGAGAAGGAACCCCATTCAGAGCACCACAAACCCTGGCGCTCACTCTTTCCGGAGCCTCACAAAGTTCAAGAGAGTCTCTCTACACGGCACGCTCATTACAGCCCGAGCCCAGCTCAGAAATTGCGATCGTCCAGCGATTACGCCCACACCAAAGGAGCCAGGAACAAAAGCTGTTGCTGCCTTTAAAGTAGAGAAGGAACCCCATTCAGAGCACCACAAACCCTGGCGCTCACTCTTTCCGTAGCCTCACAATAGTTCAAGAGAGTCTCTCTACACGGCACGCTCATTACAGCCCGAGCCCAGCTCAGAAATTGCTTTCGTCCAGCGATTACGCCCACACCAAAGGAGCCAGGAACAAAAGCTGTTGCTGCCTTTAAAGTATACAAGGAACCCCATTCAGAGCACCACAAACCCTGGCGCTCACTCTTTCCGTAGCCTCACAAAGTTCAAGAGAGTCTCTCTACACGGCACCGCTCATTACAGCCCGAGCCCAGCTCAGAAATTGCGATCGTCCAGCGATTACGCCCACACCAAAGGAGCCAGGAACAAAAGCTGTTGCTGCCTTTCAAGTAGAGAAGGAACCCCATTCAGAGCACCACAAACCCTGGCGCTCACTCTTTCCGGAGCCTCACAAAGTTCAAGAGAGTCTCTCTACATGGCACGCTCATTACAGCCAGAGCCCAGCTCAGAAATTGCTTTTGTCCAGCGATTACGCCCACACCAAAGGAGCCAGGAACAAAAGCTGTTGCTGCCTTTAAAGTAGAGAAGGAACCCCATTCAGAGCACCACAAACCCTGGCGCTCACTCTTTCCGGAGCCTCACAAAGTTCATTAGCTCTTCCTCGTGCCACGAGGACGAGATGTGCTCCGCACAAGGGGCTCGACACCCTTCAGCCGATAACCTACAAAGCCCCATGGTTAATTACCGTAGCGGCCTGCAGATGGAAAAACCACAACCATGTGACACTGTCACTCAAACATCTAAAGCAGACACCTTACAGCCACAGAAACTGCTGGTAAAAACAGTATAAACAAGAACATCATTGCCATGACCTACACTTGAGGAAGCCTCATTCGACACTTAAGGGAAAGGGCAAAAAGAAGGAAAAAAGAAAAAGCTTGCATGCCCAGCACTGCGACAAAAAAAAAACGCCATTTCCCTGAGATTCTGAAGAGGACAAATAACATACATCCTCTTCTCCAAGAAACGCAAGGCAAGACAGTGACGCGAGCCTGCGCTAACAATCAGTGCCTATTCAATGCCTCTGAGCCAGGATTTCTGCGATATCCTGATCGACGGTGAAAGGGATGGATGCAAAAATTAGCTCAGGCAATCGAGTAAGTAAGAGGCACAGAGTAGCAGACGCTTGAGAATTCCAAAGGGTGTATTTTTATGTACCTTCACGTAGCCAATGCTTTCCAAGTCGAGACTCGTCTGACATTCGGCCTCGTGTGTCGCCATGCGGAAGCCCGGACAGTTTACGCTACATCTCTCGTGACTTCGTTGTATCTGCCATCGTCTGTAGAGAGACAGAACCAGAACAGACCCCAGCAAAACCCAAATCAAACCGCAAAACCCATCCGAGAAAGGCTGATGAACCCACCTCCCTTGCCCAACCATCCCCCGGGCCCAAAACTTGGAGAAACACCTTCTCTTCTCCTCAACAGGCAGGGAAGCAAGCCCGCTCCTTCCCTCTATCGACACCCCCGAACCCCACGTCTCGGCCGCTCCTCTGAAACTGCACCCCGTGTTCTCTACACACCTCTGACCTTTCCTCTTCCCACAGACTCCGGGCTCTGCTACAGGCTCACAAAATACCACAAGTCCTCATGGTTGCGATCTGCCAGGGGCCCACTGCAGATCTGCAAAGGTTCGAGAGACAACATGCTACTCTAGAGACAATCGGGAGAACGGTTTATCACTTTAATACCCTGAAAAACACTATGCCCTATGTCCCTGCACCTTTCTTGAAAAACGCTAAAACACTACCTACAGATACATACAAGATGGCCAACTTAGCCCCTTGCTCTATCGTGTCACCATCAGTCCTATTCAGAGATGGCGTCGACAACTTGCATGGCAAAACTGGTGAGAAAAAACAAGGTTCCATCTTCAATAAAAGCACAAATTCCAGAAAAACACAAGGCACTTGGAAGGAAAAAAGAAAACCCAAGCCAGACTCGTAAGCCATCTTGCCACCCCTCAACACCACATACAAAACGGATGACTGGAAAACAAACAAAAACTATGCCTACAAATATACTTTCTACTATCTATGCTGCTAAAAACCTGGACTAGTCCCAAAGCTCTTACCTCAAAGACACACTTCTGCTTCTCTCAGTATCAAAACACACCTGCCCAAATGGCTGAGGCAGATCAAAATCTGCAATCAACTCAAACAACAAGAGAACACTAACACCAAAGAAGCCAGGGAGCAGAATGAGCTCCCTAAGCAAAGGCTGCGGCTCATATACTCTGGGCCCCGCCCACCACCCTTCCCACATTCACCTGGGCAAGGGGAGGGGCAAACCACCAGAAGCCATAACACCTGTGAGAGGAGCAGCAGGAAAGTTCCTCCTATGCCTTCGATTTGTAATATGCAAAGCACTCAACAGAGAAAGCAACCGTTACTGGAAGTGACAAGATCTGCTCTTTTACTACAACTACATCTATTGCATCAGCAACGTGACCAGGCAGGGAATTAAACACCATTTTTCTGGGGCGTGGGTAGAACAAGATAGATGTCATACAAAGCTACGTAGGGAAGTAGCTCATTAAACCCAATAGCAATATTATTATGAAAAATTATGTGCTTCAGTTTCCTATTAAAAACCCAAAATGTTATGGGGTTATGCTTTGTTTCTAGCAAGACCACGCAACTTCTACCAGAAGTACATTCCAGATAGGACTGAACGACAAAGCAGAATTAGATCCTGTTAGAATCCCTTCTCAAAAATATCTCTGGTTGCAAAGTAAATTATTTACAGTAAATCACCAACAATTCAGAGTCACCTCGACAAACTCTCTGACAGATTCCCTTAATGGAATTAGATGAGTCCCAAAGGCAAAAAAGACAAAAACAACCATAGAAATACAAAGAATGTATAGGAAGGAGTCCTGCAGGCAGGTGCCTCCAGCAAGGACACGTCCCGCTCGGAGGGGGATTCATGGCGCAGCCCGCCGCGGTCCGGCAGAGCTCAAAGGGTCTCAAAGAGACGGAGGAAGGGAGGCAGGCAGACACCTGGAGAAGGGTGGCAGAGATGGACCAGGATGCAGAGGAGAGGACGCGTGACTCACCGCAGCTCCTGGTGCCAGCAGGAGACCTTCGCCACCCCGACGCCTCTCTCTGCCTCTTCCTCCTCTTCCTTCCACCTGCCCGACCCTCACCCATTCAGCAGCATGCAGCGGATGCCTCGGTGCTCCTCATCCACAAGCCTTCCTCGATAAACAGTGGCTCACGCACATAGTCGACAGAGGCACTGAGCTCCTAGCACTGCGTGCTGGTGTCTGCCCTGTCGGGGACAGCTCGGAGGGATCCTTCGTCGCCACAGGGACTGGCCATTCCTTGCTGGAGGCACCTGCCTGCAGGACTCCCTCCTCAGCCCCTTCCCCTTCATCAGCTTCCTCAAGCAGCCATGCCCAGGCAGCCCCCTTTACAGCCAGAGCCCCTTCACACAGCAGGGCCAGCCCCATCCTCAGCCTCACTGGCCCCACCTGGGGCTGCCCCAGCTGGAGCCCATCAGGAATAGGGGCCATTGCCCACAGCCCCACAGCACATCACCCCCTCCCCTGCACCTGCCCGCAGCCACGTGCTCTGCACCCAGGGGCTGCAAGCACATCCAGAGGCACAGAGCAGGCAGGAAAAGTTTATTCATTGATGCACATAAGAAATCTTGGCAGTGAGTTGGCTGCCAGGCTCAGTGCCCAAATGCAGCACGACAGAGGGAGAAAAGGGAAGAGAAAGGCAGGAGGAAGGACAGAGGGACATAGAGAAGAGGTGTGGGACAGGGAGCCAGAAAACAGGATGCTGCGAACAAGAGAGGGACAGGGAGCAGGACAACTGTGTAGGGAGAGGAGAGCAGAAGAGAGACTGCGGGGATGAACAGGGACAGAGAGATGGAGGGATAATAAGAGAGGGAGCAGGAGAGGCAGAAGGGACCAGCAGGACAACAAGACAGAGACGAGAGAAGGGACCGGGAAAAATTCTGAAGTGATAGGGGAAAGGAAACATAGGCAAGAAATAAAAAAAAATAGAAACAGCAGGATAGAGGTAGACATAGAAAGAAAATTTTCTAAAAGCAACAGGGTATGAGAAACATAGGGAAGCACTAACACATAGGGACAGGGAGCTAGAAAGAGGGAGATGTAGAAAGTGTAAAAAGTGGCAGGGTAGAGGACAGAGAGGGGAGAATTATGAATTAGAGACACGAAGACGGATAGAGGGAGACAATAGAAGATTTTACAAGCAACAGGATACAAGAATCATACACGAGAATTAAAAAAACAGGGACACGGAGCTGCAGAGAGGGAAAAGTAGGAAGAAAATTTGAAAAGTGACGGGGTACAAGAAACACTGGCAAGAAATTAAAATTGGGTCAGGGAGACAGAGAGAGGGAGAGGTAGCAAGAAAATTTAAAAAGCGAGTGGGTTTGAGAAACCTATGCAAGAATTTAAAAAATAGGGATGAGAAGTAGAAAGTTTCAAAAGCGATGGGGTACAAGAAACATGGGCAAGAACTGAAAAATAGGGCCAGGGAGCCTGATAGAAGGCAGCTGTGGAGGGTTGACCTCACCTGGCTGCCGGGTGCCCATCAAGCCGCTCTATTGCTCCCCCTCCTCAACAAGGGGACAAAATACAACAAAAAAGCTTGTAGGTTGAGAAAAGGACAGAGAGGTCACTCACCAATTACTGTCACAGGCAAAACAGACTCAGCTTGGGGAAATTAATTCAATTTATTGTCAATCAAAATCAAGAGTAGGACAATAAGATAAGAACAAATCTAAAAAACGCCCCGCTCTTTTTTCCTGGGCTCATCTTCATGACTCCTGACTTCCCTACATCCCACCCCTGAGCAATGCAGGGGGGCAGGGAGCAGGGGTCGCACTCAGTTCATCACACATCATCTCTGCCGCTCCTTCTTCCTCGTGCTCCTCTTCTGCTCCAGCGTGGGGTGCTCTCCACGGGGCCACAGGTGCTGCCAGGAGCCTGCTCCAGCACAGGCTCTCCACGGGGTCACAGCTTCCTTCAGGCACATCCACCTGCTGCGGCGTGGGGTCCTCCACGGGCTGCAGGTGCACATCTGCTCCATCATGGACCTCCATGGGCTGCAGGGGCACGTCTGCTCCACCGTGGGGTCCTCCACGGGTGGCAGGGGCACATCTGCTCCACCATGGACCTCCATGGGCTGCAGGGGCACATCTGCTCCACCATGGACCTCCATGGGCAGCAGGGGCACGTCTGCTCCGCCGCGGGGACCTCCATGGGCTGCAGGGGCACGTCTGCTCCGCCGCGGGGACCTCCACGGGTGGCAGGGGGCACGTCTGCTCCACCGTGGGGTCCTCCACGGGTGGCAGGGGCACGTCTGCTCCACCGTGGGGTCCTCCACGGGTGGCAGGGGCACATCTGCTCCACCATGGACCTCCATGGGCTGCAGGGGCACGTCTGCTCCGCCGCGGGGACCTCCATGGGCTGCAGGGGCACGTCTGCTCCACCGTGGGGTCCTCCACGGGTGGCAGGGGGGCACGTCTGCTCCACCGTGGGGTCCTCCACGGGTGGCAGGGGCACATCTGCTCCACCATGGACCTCCATGGGCGGCAGGGGCACGTCTGCTCCACCGTGGGGACCTCCACGGGCTGCAGGGGCACATCTGCTCCACCGTGGGGACCTCCACGGGCTGCAGGGGCACGTCTGCTCCACCGTGGGGACCTCCACGGGCTGCAGGGGCACGTCTGCTCCACCATGGACCTCCACGGGCTGCAGGGGCACGTCTGCTCCACCATGGACCTCCACGGGCTGCAGGGGCACGTCTGCTCCTCCATGGGGACCTCCACGGGCTGCAGGGGCACGTCTGCTCCGCCGCGGGGACCTCCACGGGCGGCAGGGGCACGTCTGCTCCACCATGGACCTCCACGGGCTGCAGGGGCACGTCTGCTCCGCCGCGGGGACCTCCACGGGCGGCAGGGGCACGTCTGCTCCACCATGGACCTCCACGGGCTGCAGGGGCACGTCTGCTCCGCCGCGGGGACCTCCACGGGCGGCAGGGGCACGTCTGCTCCTCCGTGGGGACCTCCACACGCTGCAGGAGGACAACCTGCCTCACCATGGCCCTCACCACAGCCTGCAGGGGAATCTCTGCTCCAGTGCCTGGAGCACCTCCTCCCCCTCCTTCTCCACCGACCTTGGTGTCTGCAGGGCTGTTTCACACTCACGTTTTCTCTATCACAGCATCTGTGCAGCATTTTTTACCCCTTCTTAAAAGTCCATGCCAGAGGCACAACCAGCATTGCCGATGGGCTCAGCTTGGACCGGCGGCAGATCCATCTTGGAGCTGGAACTGGCTGTGCCTGATGTGGGGGCAACTCCTGGTATCTTCTCACAGAACCCACCCCTGCAGCCCCTGCCCTGCTCCAGCTAACAAAACCTTGCCACGTAAACCCAATGCAACAGCGATCGGCTACGGGGCAGAGAAGGGGACTGAAAAATAGGGAAAGGAAGCCACAGAGGGAGAGGTACAGGGGGAAAAAAATAGCAAAGGGCTAAAGGCCAGAGAGGAGGAAGCAACAGGGAATCAGCCTGAGAGAGATGGAGAAAAACAAAGAATAGCGATGGGCCACAGGGCAGAGAGGGAGGATTTTAAAAAAGGGGACAGTGAGGTGGACAGAGATAAACTGAGAAATGCCAAAAAACCTTGATGAGCTGAAGGGGAGAGACAGGGGAATTAAAGAATAGGGACATGGAGCCAGACAGAGAGAGAACGATAAAGACAAAAAGCAGCTGTGGGACAGAGAGGGGAGAAGTTAAAAGACAGGGACAGGGACCTGGAACGAGAGAATTTAAGAAAGAAAAAGTCTACCTAAAATACAGGGCAGGGATAGAGGAATTAAAAAATAAAGACATGAAGACAGAGAGGTGAGGGGCAGGAATTGTGAAGGGCTAAAGGGCAGACGAGGAGAAATTTAAAAAGTTGGGATAGGATGACAGATATAGATGGAGAAAGACAAAAATAGTTATGGGCTGCAGAATGAAAAAAGGAAGGACAGGGAACAGGACAGAAGCACAGAGAGAGAAAGAAAACATAGGGGTAGAGCAACAGGTAAAGAGGGGGACTCGGAGAATGAGGGAGGGAGAGGAGCAGGGAAGCGGAAAACAAATGACAGCAGCGAGAGAAAGAGAAGGTGGGGCAGGATGCAGAATAGGGACGACATGGCCCCAAGGGTCCAGGACTCGCCGCAGCTCCCGCTCTCCAAGCCACCTGGAGAACTGGACAGCTCGGATGTGTCTTTGTCTCTCTCTCACCTGGCCCCGTGGCTCCGGCGCTTGACTGTCATCCACCTAAGAGAACAGATTTGTGTCTTACAGCTCTTAGGATACAAGGCTTCCCAGAAACATAGCCTCACACGTGCACGCGCTACCTGGCTGTACTGTGCTTCCAGTTACGCACGTCAGCAATCGGATCTGCTGAGGACTACGCTAAGAGGGATCCTTCCTCATGCCAACAGGAAGGCTGTCTCCTGCCTGCAGCTGGACACAGCTGCCGGCTGGCTCCTCTTTATTTTATTCTTCAGCTGCTTTACCTTTTTCTAGCCTCTCCACCTTCAGCCACGGCAGCTCCTGTCCACAGCCAGGAAGCATCCAGCTGTCCATTTTTGACCATGCCGCTAGGAGAATGAGGCCAAAGGCAATCCACACACAAACCTGAGCCAGATGCACTCACCAACATCCCTGGAGAGGAACCGCCAACCAAGTCCTCAGTGCTGCCTCTGGGAGAGGGAAAGAACAAGCAACCATTATCCACAGGGACGGCCGTAGCTCTCCTCAGGCAGGAATCCCTCCTTCTGCAGGAGCTGCTGGAGATGCCACTCTCTCCCTGAACTGATGCTAATGGCACCTGCATTTAAGGAGAAGCCTATTCAAGGGCCAGCTTGCTGCCGTGAGGACAGGGTTTGGGGGCAGTCCGTGCCTAAAGGACAGGCTTCAGGGGAGGTGCTGGAGCTGGGGGCAGCTGCATGGGGTGAGCAGGGCTGGAGGAGTTTTCTTGAGTTGGGGAGGCACCCAGCGCCTTTTCCAGGGGGTGGGCACCCAGAGGGGTGGGGGCAGCCATCTCCTGCCCCTCTCCTGCATCCTCTCCACCAGCTCTCAGAAAATCCCTGGGACCTGCCCTGATGGGACCTGACTCCAACTGACCGTCAGCCTGTTACACCAGTGGGTTGGAAACATCCTTGCGACTCGTCGGCATTCTCTGGCAGGCGTGCCCCAGCGGCACCATCCCCTGGGGCTGCAGCCCTTTCACACAGAGGGGCCATCGCCATCAGCCTCACTGGCCCCCCTGGGGCTCCTCCAGCCCCAGCCCACAGCTGCAGCCATGGCCCCTGCCACCCACCGTGTAACCTGCTCCCCTGGACTCCGACAGCCACTCGCCAAGTACAAAGGAGCACAAACACAGCCACGAGTGCAAAGGAGACAGCAAGTGTTTATTCGTTCATACAAGGGTTGTTAATAAAAAGGGCTGTTAGCCCTTACAGAAAACAGACATTCTCCCTCCATTCCTAAACACATCCATTAGGTCTAAATATCGCAGCACTACCGTGGCCATACTGAGAGTCAGGAACAACAGCCCTGCCGCCAGGCATTTATGTAGCAGGACGCAAACAGAGGGACGTGTTTTGCCACACACAACCCTGAATTTCCTGAAAGTTTATGTTCACCAAAAATAGCCATTTGGAACATACTACCAGACAACATTTGGCAATAAAACTTTGATGTGTTTGACACACACAAATTTTTTGGTAACTTGCTATTTGCTTCCTGTTATTGTTGTTCTTCCTTCAGAAATTCTGCTTGTAGCCAAGTTATTCGCTACTGGTTTAAGCATTTATCTTCCAGGTATTACCAGCAGATTTACACAAGCAAGTAACTTAACTGCTCTTCTAAAATTGTCCAAATGACAATTACAGCCAGTAACTGAGGAGTTAAAGAGAGGAAGAGGAGAGGTCAGGCAGCAAAAGAGCTCTGCAGGCTGCCACCAGTCAACACCACACTTTTTTTTTTTTTTGTAAACCACCCCCCTGCCAAAATTCACACACACACCCCAAAAAAAAAACAACATACAAAAAAAAACCCAACCATGACCTTGTGTTTTTTTTTCTTTGGGAGCTCATCCCTGTCTCAGCACATTATCTTGTCAGAGCGTGAAGTGCAGATGATCTGTATCCCGATGACACTTGCATGTGATGAATACACGTTCAGAAATAGTCCAGATCTGTAAGACTGGTGTTATTTTTGTGGTTTTAATAATCATAACTCAATTTTATTGACTGACACGTTTGTAAGGAAACTAACTTCTAAATGTAGCGTCTCCTTGGGTAAAAAAATGTGTTAGAGACTGAAAAAAATTATGATTTTTCCCACCCATGATGGAGCCATGGGGAAATTAATGAAAGTGAAGACAAACAGCAGCAACATTAAGTGAAATTTGGCTTTAATCTTGATCGTGTACTTAAGACACTTTTCAGGTCTACACCTGAATCCTATGAACGACTAGTCCTTTTTTGGAAGGACAAACTTTTTTACCTAAAAGTCCTAGATTGAAGGCTCCATGGAACAGAATATGGATTGAGCCACAGGACACCATGCCATCAACACTCTAATGAAAAAAAAAAATTGAACAAAAATCAAGTTTAAACATCAGTTTCCACCATGTTTCATTCATTACATTTCTAGTGGCATCTAAGTACTCAAAAATTAACCATACTGACAGCACGTATTACTAAACATTTAGTTATGCATATAAAAACAAAAAGCTATTTCCAACTTGCCCAATAAAATTAGTATCAACACACAGAAGAGAAACACTTGACCCTAAAGAAGGTAACAGGCAGCTCTTGATCTATCAATCACAGACAAAAGTTCATTCTTTTACCTGAATGGAAAACATTCGTAACTACCAAGAGACCAACTCAGGAACGAGGCACGCTCTGTTAACTGCAATTTTTCATTAGCTTTTCTGCGCTAGCAGCAAATTTGCCTTTTCTCTGGGTTTGATGTGGAGGATCTGTACCATCCTTGAGCTCACAACTGTTTCTCCCCGTTCCCCCAGCCCCAGACATGCGATTACCTGAGCAGCGAGTGGAATCAACCACGCAGGATTTTCTTCCCGTGACACAGAGGGTGACACTGCGAAAAGAGGAGGCAAAAAATGAACCTGTTTGTCACCCCCAGCCAACGGTGAAAACACAGGGGAGGATTCTGCCGGAGGGGCCGTGCACCTCGGGAGCTCTGACCAGCCGGTTTCTCTCCGCTTCGCCAGGTACCGGGGAGACACCGCCGCCTCGTGCTGCCGCTTCGCCTGCGGCCTCTCGCAGCAGGGCTGCCCCAGGAGAGCCGAGGGACCCCCGCCTCACTTCTGCCCACGGGACGGGGAGAGACCCTCCACGCAGAGAGGCGTGTGGCATGGACTTAGTCCCCAAGGGAAGAGGCCAGGCTCCCTGCTGCAGACAGCCCTGCCTGCGCCCGGCTGCTCTTCAGCTGCGCTGGGAGTGCAGGCCAGCCAACGGATGCCCCAGCAGACAGACACTGCAGCTAATTGCAGCTCCTGCTCATTACAGCTGCGGGTAATTTTGCCTCTGGCTAATGCATGCACCAGACAATGCACACCTGATCGCATTCCAGCTTCTGCTTGCTACAGTTCTGGCTAATTGAAGCTTCAGCTCTGCACTGAAGCTCCAGTTGATTTCAGCTCCTTTTCCTTCCAAGCTCCAGCCATTTGCAAGTCTGGGCTTTTGACAAGGTCGTAAATCAACCGCTGTCATAACTTGAGTATTACTATTAAATGTCACAGCTGTACATTGTACAAGTATTGATTAATTAGTTTGTATGATTAATTACTTAATAACTATTCTAAGCAGCATACAAAGAAGAGCTGGACTCGAAGAGGGCGTACAGGGTCTGAAGAGTACCCTTCCCCCCAGAGACCACGTCAGACGTTGAGTTCAGCCTGGTGTATGTCAGCCTCCTGAACTTTGGGGTCTGACGCAACCAGACCCCCACCTCTGGGGAGGGTCCACGCACCCTGCCCACCCCCCCGCTTCCCGCCAAAGCCCCCAGTGCCATCTCGCCCCCCTGCACAGACAGCCAAACTGGCTCCTGCTTCTGGCCCCCAAACCAGCTCGCTTAGTGCCCATTTCTGAGCCCAAAACCCTGCTGCTGAGCCTGTTCTCAAGTCCCAAAAATGCAGCACTTGACCTCTGTTCCTGAGCCCAAAACCACACAACTTAGTCCCCTCTGTCAGGTCCTGAAAACACACGACTCAATCTGTTTCTGAGCCCCAAAATAGAATCATAGAATCGTTAAGGTTGGAAAAGACCCTTAAGATCATCGAGTCCAACCGAAAAATCAGCCACACAAGCCTGTTTTCAAGCCCCAGAAACAGAAGACCTGGTCTCCCTTTTCAGTCCCCAAACCAGCTCACCCTCTCTGCTTTCCGGCCCCCTTCGCAGTCCCCGTGTGCGATGCTAAGGGGTGGGGGGAGCGTAGCCACCCCTCAGCCCTGCACCCCCAGGGCCCCACATATGCAGTTTTGGGGAGCGCTTGGGAACTGCGCAGGGCCCGGCCCCACGCCTCTGCGGGGCAGCACCAGCGCAGGCAGGACATCGCTTTATTACTGCTGTTTCAGCCGGACGCAGACGAGTTGGACGTGGCCCTAAGGGCCTGGGACTCACCGCAGCTCCTGCTTTCAGCACTGCTCACAGGATTTTCCAGTTCAGATGCTTCTTTCTCCGTCTCTTTCTCTCTCCCTCCCTTCCTCTACTCCAGCTCCAGTCGCTTGACCGTCCTCCACCTAAGAGAGCACAGTGGTGTCTTACAGCTCGTGCAACACGAGGCTTCCTACGCACGCAGCCTTGCACTGCACGCACCCTCCCCACGGCCGTACCGTGCTCTCGGGTACGCGTACAGACCCTGCGGTGCATGTCGGTGATGTGGTCTGCTGCAGATGACTCGGAGGGACCCTTCCTCACCCAGAAAGGCTGGCTGTCTCTTGTTCGCGGCTGGAGGCGCCCTCCGGCTCAGTCCCTTCGATTTCACGCTCCAGCTGCTTTACCTTTTCCTAACCTCTTAAGCTTCACCCGCAGCAGGTCCTGCCCAAAGCCAGTAAGCGTCCACCAGCCCCCGGTGGCCCGCGCCGCCAGGAGAACGAGGCCGAACAGAGAGAGCCCGCGCAAACCTGAGGCAAATGCGGTCAACAACCACCCCGGGGAGGAACAGACAACCGAGGCCTCTGGGAGCGGAAGAGAACGGGCAGCCGCTGCCCGCAGGGTCCATCGCAGCTCACTCCTGCGGCAGGAGCTCCCGGAGACGCCGCTTTCCCCACACGGGCGCTCCCCGCGCCTGCATTAACGGGCGCTAAAGCGCGCCCGAGGGCAGCTGGCGGCTGCCGGGAAATGCTGGGAGCGGGGGGGCCGCCCTTGGCGGGGGAGCGGAGGGCTGGGGCCGTCTCCTCGCAGGAACCCCGCCCGCCTCCGCCTCCACCGCGCCTCGCCCGCAGCCGCGACCGCTCCCGCCGCCGGCAGCGCCGGCTCCCGGCGTGCCCTGCGCCCCACGTGACCGCCCGGCAGCCCCGCCTCCCGGCGTGCCCTGCGCCCCACGTGACCGCCCGGCAGCCCCGCCTCCCGGCGTGCCCTGAGCCCCACGTGACCGCCCGGCGGCCCCGGGCCGGAAGACTACAGTTCCCGGCGTGCCCTGCGCCCCACGTGACCGCCCGGCAGCCCCGGGCCGGAAGACTACAGCTCCCGGCGTGCCCTGCGCCCCACGTGACCGCCCGGCGGCCCCGGGCCGGAAGACTACAGCTCCCGGCGTGCCCTGCGCCCCACGTGACCGCCCGGCAGCCCCGGGCCGGAAGACTACAGTTCCCGGCGTACCCTGCGCCCCACGTGACCGCCCGGCAGCCCCGGGCCGGAAGACTACAGCTCCCGGCGTGCCCTGCGCCCCACGTGACCGCCCGGCAGCCCCGCCTCCCGGCGTGCCCTGCGTCCCACGTGACCTCCCCGGGCCGCGCCCCCGGGGACCGGCGTGGTGCCGCCGTCCGGTTCCTTCAGCCGCCCGCGGCGGGAGCCGCTTGGGCCCCTCTCGAGGGCCCGGGGGGCGGTGAAGGCCGGGTGCCCCCCACCAGGCCTCGTCCCCGGGGTGCCCCGTGCTGCGGGAGGGGGAGCGTCACATCACACGGTCACGCGCGCCCCCATCCCCTTACACACACACACACGACAATTGCTGATTTTTTTTTTTAATATTTTATTATTTCTGCCATGAAAAGTACAAAGAGTCGAGCCCGGGGGTGGGGGCCAGGAGCCCCTGCCCTCCGGGGGCCCCGCCACACCACGGGGGCCCTGTTGACGCTCGGGAGCTTTCTCCCCGTGTTGGGTCCCCCCAGACAAATGGCGGGGGCCGAGGTGGGGCCCCCCGGGGCGCAGCTCTTATTGCTACTGAACTGGGGGTCCCCTCGGCCCACCCACCCTCGGGGGCGGGGGCTGCCCGGACACCTGGGACGGGGGTCCCCAGGGTGGAGCCGCCCCGGGGGGCTCGGACCTTGGGGGGTGGAGGTGGCCCCGGACGCCTGGGTCCCTTGCCTGCCCCGAGGACGCGCGCACACACAGGCGGGAGGAGTAATAAATATTTACATTAACAATAAGTTAAAACTACGAGAAGCTGCAAACGGGCACGACACAATGCAACTCAAAAAGCAGGACCCAGGAGGGGCAGAGGGTCCTGGGGGTCCCAGGGCTGGGGAAAGCCAGCCAAGAATCGGAAACAAATAGGAACCGAAACCACTGAAAAGCAAGAAATTATCCTGACGGAGAAGAGAAAATAAATAATAATAGCAATAGTAATAACAACAACAACAATAATTAATAATAATAATAATAATAATAATAATAATAATAATAATAATAATGATGATGGGGCTGCTACAGGGGGACTCAGCCTGTTGGGAGGGTTGGGGTTTCGGGGGCTTTTCTGCCCTTTTCTTTGGCCAGGACGCTCGAACTGGCCAAGCAAAGCACTCGCCTCAGCAAGCTGAGGAGGCTGGGGCAAAAAATGCCCGTATTGGGGTATTTGGCAAAGGGTGGGGACAGGGCAGTGTGGACAAGAGCCGCCCCTGCCCCGTTTGGGGGTGCTGGAGGCTCAGGGGCCGCGGGACACCCTGGCAGCCTCATGGCGCTTCAGTGCCACCGACCCCCGTGAAAACGTGCTGTGACTGTGCTTGGGATCACGACCTGTGGCCCTGCCTCCAAGCAACGGGACGGGGCACATAACAGATTCCCACCCCCTGCAACTTCCCTCCAGAGGGGCGGTTTTGGGGGGAATCAGGGGATTTTTTTTTTTTTTTAATTTTTTTTTTCTTCTTCTCTTACAAAAATAGATGGTTTTGTGTCTGTCGCTCCGGAGGAGTCACCGCTTGCTGTGCCGGTCTCTCTCCTCGCTACTGTTAGCGCTACCATTATTGTTATTATTCGTTATTGTTTGTTCTTTCTCCCGAAAAAATTTCCCCCTCCAAAAAAAAGAAACAAATGGAAAAAAAGAGAAGAGAGAGCAGACACCCCCCCGGACTCCTGGACCGGAGGGGAGGGGGGCACGGCCCCCGCTTGGCACCAGCCTGGGGACAAAACGAGCCGAATCGGGTGCACCGGTGGGGTGTCCCCCCCCCCCCCCCCCCCCCCCCCGCGGCAGCGGCCGGAGCCGGGGCTCGAACCCGCGGCCCCCGGGCGCCGCTCCGGGTGGTCCGGCCACCGCCAGAGGGCGCCGCCCCGGGCAGGCGCCGCGGGGGGCGTGGCCTCCGGGCTGGGGGCGGGGGTAGACGGGGGCGTGGCTTGGCCGTGGGGGCGGGGACTCGCGGGCCCGGGGGCGGGGCTCCCGCACTCCCCCGCCCCCGCGGGTCCCCTGTGGCCGCCCCAGCCCAACCCCTAAGGGGGGGGGGGGGGGACAGGACACCCCGCTTCTCCCCGTTTGGGGGTGTACGGCCTCCCCAGAGGAGGAAAAAACGGGGGGGTGTTGGCCTGGCCCCTGCCCCCGGGAGCGCTGGGGGTCCCGGGGGCCCCCAAGGTACCTGGGCTCGCTGGGGGTCGCTGCGGCTTCCGGCTGCTGGGGGTGGGGCACGGGTCTCTGCGGTGCCCGGGGGGGGGTCCCCCAACATCTCCGGGTCCGGGGGGGGGTCCCCAGGGTCTTTGGGGTGCCCGTGGCATTCCTGAGGGCTTTGGAGGTGACCCCCCATCCACATCCAGACTCCTTCACCATTCCCAGGGTTTTCAGGATGCCTGGGGGGTCCCCAGTGTGTCCTCAGTGTCCTGGGGGTTCTCCTGTCTTCCCAGAGTGGTGGGGCTGGAGGATCTTCAGGGGCGGCCCCAGCATCTCCATGCCCCCACAGTGTCCAAGAGCTGTGGGGCACCTGGGAGAGTCCCCATGGTGTCCATGGTGCCCATGGAGGGGGTCCCCAAGGTCTCCAGCTGTCCAGGGGAGTTCTCCATGGTCTCCACGGTGGAGAGGTCCCCACAGTGTCCTTGGTGCTCAGGGAGGGGGGGGGTGTCCCCGCAGTCTCCAGGGTATCCTCGAGGTGTCCCCATGGTGTCCTTGGTGCCCATGGAGGTGGTCCCCAGGGTCTCCAGGTGTCCAGGGGGCTTCTCCATGGTCTCCTTGGTGCTCATGGGGATCCCTGTGGCCTGGTGGTGCCAGGGGACCTGGTCCCGGGGGCCGGGGGGCCAGTGGGGCGGGGCTCAGGCCTTGTGCTGTTTGCTGGTCTTGAAGGAGACCTGGAGCACGCGGTCACCCAGGCGGTAGCCATTGAGGCTGGCGATGGCCATGGCTGCCTCCTCGTAGTTGGTCATGGTGACGAAGCCAAAGCCCTTGCACTTGTTGGTGGCGAAGTCGCGGATGACCTTGACGTTGGTGACAGCACCGAAGGGCCCAAAGAGCTGCCAGAGGACGCTCTCATCCGCCTCGGGCGCCAGGTTGTAGACGAAGATGCACCAGCCAGCGCCGGGGGCCCCCAGGCCCACCCCAGCCAGCCCCGGCACTGCCTCGATGGCCAGCGGGGAGAACCTGGGCAGCAGCGACAGCGGGCTGGCCTGGGGTCAGGGCGCCCGGACGCCGGGTTCCCCCCCCCAGGACACGTGGGCTCCCTCCTGCCAGCGTCCCCATCCCGTGCACGGGGCTGGGGGTGCAGAGCTGGACGGGGGGGGCTGGGGGGTGGGGAGGGGCCGTTACCTCTTCACGCCGTAGGCCACATTCAGCAAATTGTCGAGCCTGGAGGGGACGAGAGGCCGTTAGGGGGGACACGGGGGCGTGCCCGTGCAGGCGCCCCATCGCCCGGGGCGCCCCGTTCCCAGGGATGTCCCACCCCCGGGGCACGCGGGCGCGCTGGGCTCACCGGAAGCGCTGGGGGGGGTGGTGCAGGGCACCGTAGCGGCGGGCGCTGGGGCAGAGGCTGAGCAGGGCCCCCCCTGACTTCTGTCCCGGGCTGTTGGCAAACTTGACGGTGATGGGCTCGGCGGCACCCAGCGGTTTCTGCCCGTGCAGCCCCCGGACGGCCTCCTCTGCCTCCACGCGCTTGTCGAAGCGGATGAAGCCCACCCCCCGCGAGACACCTGCGTGCAGGGCAGCCGGGGGACAGAGCCCTGAGGCTGCGCCGCACGGCCGCGGCACCCGGGCCTCCAGGGAATCCCCCTCCGCTGACCCACCCGCAGGACCGAGGCGCCCAGGGCATTTCCCCCCACGGACGCACCCATGGGACCCAGGTGTCCGAGGAATTCCCTCCCAGACACCCCACTGACCACCCATGGGACCCAGGCACCCGGGAAACATTCTGCCACCCCACAGACCCTACTGGGACCCCAGGCGTCTTGGCAGCCCCCCTTCCCCTGGGGGACTCGGGCATCCGGGCGCACCTGTGACCTGGTCGACAAGGATGCGGGAGGTGATGATGCGGCCGTACTGGGAGAAGAGCTGCTCCATCTCCTTCTGCCCCATGGCCTTGGGGAGGCCGCTCACGTAGAGGTTGGCATCACGGATGGAGGCTGAGCTGGGCCGGGCATAGGACACCTGGGGGGGGGGGGGTCAGCCCTGGGGAGCTAGGTGTGCGGGTGCCAGAGCTGCCTTCCACCCACGGGCCCCCCCTGCCAGGGACCCGGGCATCTGCCCCCCCCAGGATCCCGCTAGCGTCCACCCCCCCCGAGGGACCCCCTGGTGCCCACCCCGCTCAGGGACCCCAGCATCTGCTTGCTCTGAGGGACCTCAGCATCCCCCCCCCCCCCGAGGCACCCCCTGGTGCCCGCCCACCCCCCCCGAGGGGCCCCGGCGTTTGGCACCTTGATGGTCTTGGTCTGCAGCTTGAGGCCGTTGAGGGTGCTGATGGCCTTGTCGGCGTCACCCGCCTCAACGTAGTTGACAAAGCCGTAGCCCAGGCTCTGCCCTGGGGCATGGGGTCAGCACCGAGGGTGGCCCCTGCACCAGGCGCAGTTGTGCCATCCCCAGTCCCCGTCCCACCCTTGTCCCAACCCCTGTCTCCAAGGCCCATTTCCATCCCATCTTCAACTCTGTTCCTGTGGGTCCCCATCCCCACGTGTCCCCACGTCCCTGTACCAAGGATCCTGTGGTCGAGCTTGCAGGACCTGATGTCCCCAGAGAGGTTCCTGAAGTTGTCTGTGTTCCCAGGATCCCATCCACACGCCCATGCCCATCCCTGTCCCAGTCCCCACGGGTCCCCACGTCCCATCTCCCTGTATCCCGTGTCCAGTCTCCCCATGCCCCAGGTCCTATCTGCCCGTGTTCCATGTCCCACCTCCCCATGTCCCATCTCCCCATGCCCCATTGTCCCCATGTCCTCTTTCCCCACGTCCCATGCCCCGTATCCCATCTACCCGTGTCCTGTGTCCCATCTCCCCGTGTCCAGTCTCCCCATGTTCCACATCCCCGTGTCCCATCTGCCCCTGTGTCCCATCTCCCCGTAACCTGTCTCCCCATGTCCTATCTGCCCGTGTCCCAGGTCCTGTGTCCCTGTGTCCTGTCTCCCCTGTCCCCTACCGGTGACCTTGTCGCGGACGAGCTTGCAGGACTCGATGTCCCCAAGGCTGCCAAAGAGACTCCGCAGCTCCTCCTGGCTCATGCTCTGGGGCAGGTAGTTGACGATCAGGTTGGTTTTGCTGTCGTCGGCCGTGGCGGGGCCTGGAGGGGCCCCATTGGGCAGCGCCGCCGCCACCCCCGGCCCTGGCACCGCCACTACCGGCACGGCCACGGGGACGGGGACGGGGCCGCAGCCCGATGGCCCTGGGGTGCTGGGAGCCTGGGCCTCCACCGTGCTCAGGATCTGCTGACGGGATGGATGGGCGTCACCGGGGTGTCTCCATCACTGGGACAGCGGAGGGACAGGGACACCGGGGCGATGGGGACAGTGCAGGGACGGGGAGACCGGCATGGGGAACCCCGGGCAGCGGGGACACGGAGTCATCACCGAGATGAAGCAGGGACGGAGCCATGGGTGGACACGGGGACGGGGACAGCGAGACACGGCAGCGGGGACGAGGACAGCGGGAGGGAGGCCACAGGGACGGCTCGGGTGGGGACGCGGGGGCAGCGGGCTCTCCGGGGCCCGGGCGCTGGGGTCCCCACCGTCTGCCCCCCCAGCAAGGCAGGAGGCGACCCAGGCGTCCGGGCTCCCAGAGACCCCCGCCGCCCCAAAGCGGGAGGGGACTGGGGTGCCCCTCCCCCCGGGGGATAATCCCCCATTGTGCAGCGCAGCCCCCGCCCCTCCCGCCCCGCACAATAGCGGGGGACAATGGGCTTTTGTCGCCGGGAGACGGGACACCCGGGGCCGCCAGCCACGGCCGCGGGACCCGGGCGTCCGGGGGCTGCTCGCCCCCGCGGCGGGACGGGGACCCGGGCGTCCGGGCCCGCGGGAGCTGAAACGGGGCTGAAACGGGGCGGAGGGGCCGAGGCCTGGGTCCTTCGGGGGGGGGCACTGTGCCTTTAAGGGCTGGGGGCCGGGGGGGGGGGCGGCACGAGCGAGGGGGTGTCTGTCCGTCCGTCCGTCCGTCCGCGGGGCAGCGCCAGCCCCGAAATTGGCCGGTGAGAAAAGTAAAAGCAGAAAACCCGAAAATCACCAAATCGGATTGAGAAAATGGGATTTACGGGCAACGCACACGGACGCGCACACGGACACCACACACACGGACACACGCACGGACACACGCACGGACACACGCACACACACAGACACACGCCCAACGCAGCGACACACGCCTCTGCCACGCACACCCGCTCCACGCGGGAACGGGGCTGCGCGTGTCCGCGTCGCGCGTGTGCGCACACGCCGCCTCCCCACACACACGCGTCCCGGCGCCCACGCGCTGAAGCGGAGGCGCGCGCGCGTGCAGCGGCACAGGCGCGTGCACCTGCGCGCAGGCCCCTCTACGCCGCGCGCACGCGCGTGCTCGTGGCGGCGGCTCCACACGGTCCCGGTGCCGAACCGGGACTGGGGGGGCAGGGGGTGGCGGGGTCCCCACCCGCCCTCGCACACACGCGTCCCACACGGGCACGCGCGCCGTGCGACGCGCACGTGCCCCCGCCGCGCGCACACGCGTGTGCCCTCAACACGCCATGCACACGCGTGTGCACGCGGCTCTCGCGGCGCTCCCGTCCCCGCCCAGGCGTGTCCCACGCTCGCAGGGCCATCGCACGGAGGGGGACGCGCAGAGGCGATGGGGGCGCGGGGGGGCCGGGAATGCCGGGGGCTGGGGGGACGCGGGGGGACGCGGGGGCGGTGGGGAAGGGGGGTGGCGGATGCCCAAGAGCCGGGGGGGGGCACGGGGCTTTCGGGAGACGGAGGAGGCTGGGGGTGCCGGCCGCGCCCCCCCGACGACACCCCCAGCCCCCGCGGCCCCTCCCCGCGCTCCTACCGTCACCATCGTCGCGGGGCCGCGGGCGGGGGGCGCTGCTCGGGGGGGCCCCCGCACGGCTCGGGGGGCTGCGGGGGGCCCCGCGGCGGGGGGGCTCCTGGGGGCTCGGCCGTGGCGTCGGGCGCTGCGAGCGGCAGCCCCGTCGGTCCTTTAAACGTCCTTGGGCGGCCGCGGGGCGGGGCCCCCCCAAACCGCCGCGGTGGGCGCGGCCCGCCCCCCCCCCCGCTCCGCGATGGCTCCGTCCGCCCCCCCGCCCGCAGGTGGGTCGGTCCGCCCCCCCCCCCCATACCCCAAAATGGACCGGCCCCCCCCGGCCCGCGCCCGCCCCCCCGGCGAAGCCCATTGGCTGCCGCGCGGGTGGAGCCCCCCGAGACCCCCTATAGACACCGCCTATAGCCCCCCCCGGCCCCGCCCACGTGACCCAGGGAGGAGGGGGGGCCGAGGGGGAGGAGGAGGAGGAGAAGGGTGATGAAGGAGGAGGAGGATGGGGGGTGATGAAGGAGGAAGTGGAGGGCGGGGGGGGGAAGGAGGAGGAGAGGGTGATGGAAGAGGAGGAGGAAGGACAGCGGGGTGATGAAGGAGGAGGAGGGGGCGATGGAAGAGGAGGAGGAAGGACAGCGGGGTGATGAAGGAGGAGGAGGGGGCGATGGAAGAGGAGGAGGAAGGACAGCGGGGTGATGAAGGAGGAGGAGGGGGCGATGGAAGAGGAGGAGGAAGGACAGCGGGGTGATGAAGGAGGAGGGGGTGCTGGAAGAGGAGGAGGAAGGAGAGCGGGGTGATGAAGGAGGAGGAGGGGGCGATGGAAGAGGAGGAGGAAGGACAGCGGGGTGATGAAGGAGGAGGGGGCGATGGAAGAGGAGGAGGAAGGAGAGCGGGGTGATGAAGGAGGAGGAGGGGGTGGGAAGAGGAGGAGGAAGGACAGCGGGGTGATGAAGGGGAGGAGGGGGCGATGGAAGAGGAGGAGGAAGGACAGAGGGGTGATGAAGGGGGAGGAGGGGGCGATGGAAGAGGAGGAGGAAGGAGAGCGGGGTGATGAAGGAGGAGGAGGGGGCGATGGAAGAGGAGGAGGAAGCACAGCGGGGTGATGAAGGGGGGGCGGCGCAGCGAAGACCCCGCAGCGGCCCGGGCGGAGCCGCCGCCGGTTCAGCACCGGGGACAGCTCCGGGGGCCGCGGGCGTCCTGCGAGGGGTGCTCCCCCCCCCGGGGCCCGGCTCCCCCTGCCCCTCCCCTGCCGCCATCGCCCCCGCCCCCGGGCCCCCCCCTCACCCTGAGGCTCCCAGGCAGAGAGCGGGAGGCAGCAAGTAAAAGCCATCGCTTTAATGGAACCGGGGGGTCGGGGGGGCCCTGGGGGGGGCGGCTCCCCCCTCCCAAGGCAAAACCAGGGTCCCCACTACCCCCCCAAGACCCCGTTGCCCCGGGGAGGGGGGGATCGACAACTGAGAGGAAATAAATAAAGGGTGAGGGGGGACCCAGGGCAATGGGGGGGATCCTGGGGGCGTCAGGGGCCCCCGGTGCTGGGGCAGGCGGGGGTCCCCAGGGCGGCTCGGGGAGATGAGGGGCTCCACCAAGTGCACGGAGCTCAGGGTGCCCCGTGGCGGGGGCCGGGACCCCCGGGGGTAGCTCCCCACCTCCGCGTGCCACGAGGGAGCCCCGGGGAGGCCAGGGCGACGCGGCGGGCACGGGGACCCCTAGGTTCCGCGGGGCTCGGGGTGGCTCTTGAGCGCGTGGAACTTGAGGCCCTCGGGGCGCTCGAAGCGCCTGCCGCAGCGCTCGCAGGGGAAGGGGCGCAGCCCTGGCCCCCCGTGGCGCCTCATGTGCCACGTCAGGGAGGCGCGCTGGCGGCAGCGGTACCCGCAGATCTCACACCTGGGGGGGGCAAGGGGGGTGAAGGACACCCGCAGACCTCACGCTTTGAGGGGGTGGGCAGAGGGAGTGGGGTCCCCTCCCCGTGTCACTCAATGCAGCAGTGACCCTAAAATATCGCTGACCCCAAGCAGGGCGGTGTCCCCCCGGTGCCCCCCCCCAACACTCGCCGCAGGGGGTGTCCCCAGTGCCCCCGCATCACTCACTGCAGGGGGGTCTCCCCGGTGTGCGTCCGCCTGTGCACCTCCAGGTGGTTCTTGCGCTTGAAGGACTTCCCGCAGGTCTCACAAGTGAATTCCCGCACGCCTGGGGAGGGGAACGCGGGGGGACGTTGGGGGACGTGGGGGGGACGCGGGGGGACGCAGGGCGGGCACGGGGGGCTCACCGGAGTGGATGACCATGTGCCGGCGCAGGTGGTTGGCCAAGTAAAACCTCTTCCCGCAGCCAGGCTGGGGGCACTGCTGGGTCCTGCCCTTGCGGTGCACCAGGTTGACGTGGTTCTGGGGGAGCGGAGGGGTAAGGGGGTCCCCAATGGACCCCGGGGGGCACAGGGGGGAGTGGGGTGGCCCCAGGGGTCCGCACCTGGAAGCTGCTGAGAGCGACGTAGACCTGCCCGCAGCCCGCATAGGGGCAGGCGATCGGCTCCGGGAGCCCCTCGGGGTCAGGGGGGGGAGCACGGCCCCGCCTGCTCCGCCGCCGCCTGCGCAGGGAGGGGCAACAGCACAGCCCGGGGTGAGCCCCCCCCCAGAGCCCACAACACGGCGGGGGGGGGGCAGGCATTGGGGGGCCTTGTCCAACACCCCTTGATGTGCTTGACAACTCCTAAACCCCTTCGCAAACCCGGAATAGGTGCTCTGCCCCAAGAGTACCCTGAAAAAGACTCCAGGTGCTGTGGGGAACTGTCCCAGGCCACCACCCCCCCCCAGGAAAGCCCCTACCCCTCCAAAGGCCCCAGAGCCTCCCCTCTTATCCCCGAGGATCCCTCCATAACCCTAAGATCTCCCCCAACCCTAAAAAAACCCAACTCCTGCAGCCCCCCCAGTCCCTGAACCCCTTGTAATTCCTCAGGCCCTCCCCAGCCCTGATCCCCTCCTCGTGTCCTCAAAAACTCAGGAAACCTTGTAGTGACCCCCCCCAAAACTTCACACTTGCCCTGAGCGCCCAGGGACACCCCAAACTCCATCAGCCCCCCCCAAGCCCCCCCAGCGTGACCACCCTTAGGCCCCCAGGCACCCAAGTGGCCCCCAACCCCTGACCTCTCGGGCTCTTTGGGGATCTCGTAGATGATGGCCGATACGTCGCCACTGTCGGCGTCCTCAGCCAGGGGGGGCGGGGGGGGCTCTTGGGGCGGGTCCGGAGGGGGCTGTGGGGGGAGCTCGGCGGCAGGGAGAGGCACCTCCTCCTGCTTCAGCTCCAGCATCTCGTCCTCCTCTGCTATCAGCGTGGCAAGTGAGGCACTACCGCACCCCGGCCCCCCAGCCCCTGATCCCCCCCCAGCACCCCGATCTGCTCCGTTCCCGACTCCAATCCACCCTGGCCCCACCAACACCCCAGTCCCCCCTAACCCTTATCCCCCCTGACCCCCCGCAGCACCTCAATCCCCCGTCACCCCAATCCCCCTCACCCCCATGACCCCTGCTCTCCCATACCTGTCTTAGGCAGGTGGGGGTCCGGGGGCGGTGGGGGGAAGGCGCCCCCCCCCGCCAGCAGAGCACAGGGCACTTCGTCCCCCGCCACGTCCAGCTGCAGCCCCCCCAGCGCATCATAGCCAGGGCTGGCCAGGATGAGGAGGGGGGGCCCCTGCAGCAGGGTGGGGGGCCCCCCCTCGGCCAGCGCCCCCCGCCCCGCGCCCAGCCGCAGAGGCAGCGGCAGTGGCACGCAGACCACAGCCTCCAGTGCTGCCCCCCGCCCCTCCGCAGCACCCTCAGGGGGACCCGGACCCGCAGGGGGGGCCACTGCCACCCCCCCTGGCGCTGGTGGGGCCCCCCCTGGCGTCGCCTCCGAGCCTGAGCTGCAGCCTCCTGAGGAGGAGGAGGAGGAGCTGCCAGGAGCTGCTGCTGCAGGAGAGAGAAGATCAAGGGGAGCCCCCAAAGGAGCCCACCCTGAGCCCCAAAGGAGCCCCCCCCCAACCTCCCCCCAAGCCCCAAAGGAGTCCTCTGGGCCCCCCACCCGCAGGCCAGGCCCCCAGAAGATGCAGCCAGGTCCCCCAAACCGCCCCTGGGCCCCACCCCTGCATCCCCCCTACCCAGCTGAGTGCCCCCCCCAGCCCCCTCCCCGGGGGGCCACAGCCCCCCTGCCCCCCCGCGCACCGTCGTCACTGTCCCCGTCGGAGTCGCTGAGAGGCCGCAGAGGCGAGCGCAAGTCCTGGAAGTAGCGGTGCCCACGCTCGCACTGCCAGACGGCCGTGGTGTAGAGCCCCACTGAGGGGTCCAGCTCCGCCAGCCGCGGCTCGTAGGGGCAGCGCTGCCGGTGGTCCTCGTACCAGATCACCGCATGCCGCAAGCAGTTCACATTGCGCCGCCGCCCTGGGGGAGGGCTGCTGGCAGCCTGGCACCCCCTGCCCGACCCCACGGCCGCCCCAGCCCCTGCCCCTGCCCTACCCACCCCCCTCTGCACCTCCCGCCCCAGCCCCATCCCCCATCACCCCCCCAAACCCTGCCTGGCCCCCGGCACCCCCCCGACCGACTTCCACAGCACCTCCAGGCGCCCCAGGCCCTGCCCCACTCCCCTGCGGCACCTCCAGCCCCCAGCCCTATCCCCCATCACCCCCCAGCCCCTGCCTGCACCCCCCGCAGCCCCAGGTCTCCCGGCCCCCGCCTGAGCTCCCCCAGCACCCCCCTGGCCCGGGGTGCCCCCACTCACACTCCAGCCCCCCACCGGCAAGGGCAGCCCCCGCCCAGCCCCCCCAGCACTCACTTTTCTTCCGTTTGGGCTTTTTGGGGATCTGCTCCCACAGCTTCCTGCGGAGAGAGGGGCGGTGGCCTGGGGACAAAGAGGGGCGCCGCTCCGCGCGGGGGGGGGGCCGTCCCCCGAGAGCTGCAGGAGGGGAAGGGGCACCCGCGCCTCCCGGTCCCCCCGAGCTCCGCTTCGCCCCCGGCCCCTCCGAGCCCCCCGGCTCTGCAGCCCCGCTCACCCGCGCCGCCCGGCGCGCTGCCCCCGCTCCAGCCCCAGCAGGTAGGCCGCCAGCTTGGCATCGCTCCAGCCGCTGCGGCGGCGCAGGTCGACCCAGGGCCCGTGCGCCTCGCCCAGGTACACCCGCCGCACGTCGTACTTCTTCCGCGACTCCAGCCGCCGCCGCGCCCGGTCCGACTCCGTCAGCCGCGGCCTCCCCCGCGCCTTCCGCCCGCCGCCGCCCGGCTCCGCCGCGGGGCCGCTCCCGGGACCGGGGCCGGCTCCGCCACCGCCCCCCGCGCCCGGGCCCGGGCCCCGCTCGGCCGCGCTCATGCCGGGTCCGCCGCCCCGCGCCGCGGCGCGCCGCCGATGACGCCACCGCCGCTTCCGGCCCCGCGGCGCGCCGCCGATGACGCCACCGCCGCTTCCGGCCCCGCTCGCGCCGTTTTTCGCGAAGGCAGGCGCGGCGCGGCGCGGCGCGCATGCGCGGAAGGAGCGCGGCGGGACCGCGCACACCACGCATGCGCGCACGCTTCCGCCAGGCTCTGCCCGGCCGCCGTCCGTGCGCCCAGTGCGCATGCGCGGGGCCCTGCCCGCACCCTGCTGCCCCCCGGGACCCCGACACACGACACCCCTCTCTGTCGGCGACACTGCCTTTATTCCCCCGGCGCGGCGGGGGGAGCGCCCGGCCCCCCGCCGCCCCCGGGGCCGTGCCCGTGCCCCCGCGGCGGGTCGGGGGTCTCCAGCACGGCGGGCGGGGAGGGGACCGCCCCCAGGCGGGGTGCGGGGGGACCCCCGGGGGCGCCAGCCGGGGGCTCCCCGTTCTCCAGGCGGAAGACGACGGGGGTGCGCCCCAGGACAGGGTTCGCCTCCTGCAGCCCCGCGATCCACTTGCCCAGCGTGCGCCGGTCGCCCGCCCCCGCCATGCAGAGCGCGAAGACGGGGCCCTCCTCCACTGCGGGGGACGCGGTCAGGGGGGCGGCACGGGGGGGGACCCCTCGCCCCTGCCCCTGTCCCCCCACCTTACCCTCGTCCACATCAAAGTCCTCGTCGTCCCAGGGGCCACGCTCCAGGTCCAGGTCGAGGTGCAGGGGGTAGTACAGGCTGCGCTCGGGGTCTGGGGGATCCTCCTGGTGGGGGCAGGGGGTCCCCTCCTACCCGTCCTGGGCCACGGTTCCCCTCCTCTCTGGGGCCATAGGGGTCCCCTCCCGTCTTGGGCCAGAGGGCCCCCTCCCTCCCCTCCAATCCTGGGCCATGGGGGTCCCGTCCCCTCCTGTCCTGGGCCAGGGGGACCCCTCTGAGGCTATGGGGGTCCTGTCGTGCCCCATCCCGGGCCATGAGAGTCGCCTCCCCACCCATTCTGGGCTGTGGAGGTCCCATCCCCTCCTGTCCTGGGCCAGGGGAACCCCTCTGTGGCTATGGGTAGCCCATCCCACCCCCTCCAGGGCCCCCTCCCCTTTCATCTCGTCCCAAGCAATAGGAGGTTTTGTCCCGTCCCCTCCCGAGCCCCGGGGTCCGTCAGGCTCACCCGCAGGTCGGGGGGCAGTGGGTCCCCCCGCAGCACGTAGTAGCACAGGCGGGTGCTGCGCAGCCAGAGGGGGAACGGCCCCTCCACGAAGACGGGCCGTGCCGGTCCGTGCCGAGCCAGCAGCGCCTGCTGGTCCGGGCTCTGGGCACCTGCAGAAGGGGAGCTGGGGACTCCACACCGGCACTGGGGACCACAGACCCCCACAACAAGGGACCCCAACGCTGGGGACACCACGCCGGGGGGCTCCCTCTACACCAGGTTCCCCCGAATACCTGGGTCCCTGGCACATGCCGGAGTCCCCAAGCCCACACACTGGGTCCCCCCGCATGCTGGCGTCCCCCAAACACAGGGGTCCCCGCCCCAGAGACCTGCCCCCCCCCAAGATGCCCACATGCCTCCCCTGACACCCAGGTCCCCCTGGGTCCCCCGGCGCTCACCGACAATGTAGGGCTGGACGGAGCCCTCGTCGTCGTCCCCCTCATCCGGCACTGGCCGCTGCAGGAAGGAGACAGTCGTCACCAGACGCCCCTTAATGACCCAGGGACGTCGGGGCCTCACTGGGGCACAGCGTCCCCAAGAGGGGCCCAGCTGGCCACGCGGCAACAGTGACAGAGGGGCCCCCTCTGCATCCCCATCCTCGTGTCTCCCATCCCCGTGTCCCACTCAGCTGATGGTGAGGTGGGCTCCCTGTCCCCATCCCGCTGTCCCTGCCCCCATCCCGCCGTCCCCGTCCCATCCCACCTGATAGACAGTGACGCTGGTCCCCCGCCGCCCGTCTGCCCATCCCCGCATCCCCCCCGTGTCCCCCAACATCCCCATCCCCACGTCCCCGCATCCCACCTGGTAAACAGTGATGCGGGCGTCGGGGTCGTTGGCGATACGGCGCAGGCCCAGGTGTGCGGCGGCCAGGCCGGGGGGCGGCAGGCAGCGGGGCAGGGGGTGGGGGTCCACGTGGCGCATCCGTGGCAGCCAGTACAGCAGCCGCTGGCACTTGCGCACGGGGCGGCTGCGGGGCCCGAAGACCCCCAGGAGCAGGAACCGCGTCTCCGCATCCGGCACCACACCTGCACGGGGACCCAGGCGTCCAGGTGGGCGTAGGGACGCAGGCCCCCTCCCCAAGGAATCAGGCACCCCCTCCCCGGGGGCCGCCCTCCCCCTGCCCGCACCCACCGTATCGCTCCATCTGCTCCAGGATCTGGAGGCCGCACTCCTGCTGCTGGGGGAAGGGGGCCAGCATGCGCTGGATGGGCCCGCGGGGCACCCAGGGCCCGCGGGGCAGCAGGCGCAGCAGGCGGTGGTAGGCCTCCCGCTCCCGCGCCACCCCCAGCGCCGGCATCGCCGCCAGCGCCGCCGCCACCAGCTCCAGCCGCCCCACGCGCCGCCCGGGCGCCTGCTCCAGCGCTGCCAGCGCTGCCGCGAAGGCCGCGGGGCCGCGGCCCTTGTCCTGCGCCCCGCGGGGGGGGTGCTGCGCCACGCCGGGGTCCCCGAGGGGCCCCCCGAGGCGTCCCCCGAGGCGCCCCCCGAGGCGTCCCCCGAGGCCTGCCCTGCCGGGCCCCCCGAGGCGTCCCCCGAGGCGTCCCCCCAGGCCTGCCCTGCCGGGTCCCCCGCTGGGCGGCTGCTGCGCTGGGACACGCTCCGAGCGACCTGGGAGGGAGAAGGGGGGCGAGGCTGAGGGGGGCCGGCGGGGCCTGGGCTCCCGTGCTGCCGCCCGGCCGAGGCTCCCCCCGCGCCCCCCGTGTCCCGCCGCTCCCCCCGGCCCCCCCGCACCTGCGGCGCTCCCCGGCCCCCCCAGAGCCCCCGGGGCAGCGCGGGGGCCCAGCGCAGCCTCATGGCTCCGCGGCGTGGGCGCGGAGGTCACGGTCGGACAGCGGGGCCCCCCCGCGGGGTCGCGCCGCTGGGCGCCGCCATTTGCCGCCGACCCCGCCGGCCAAGCGCTTCCGGGTCACGGGGCGGGGCCTGCGGCGCGGCCAATCCCCGCGCGCTCCTCGCCTGGGGGCGGGGCCCGGGCGGTGATTGGCGACGCGGGAGGGCGGGGCTCGAAGGGGTTCCCCGTGACGTCAGAGCGGACCCCGCGGATGAGTTCAGAGCCGGGGTTACACGATGATGTCAGAGCCGGGGATACACGGTGATGTCAGGACTGGGGACAGCGGTGGCCTTGGGCACAGCTGGGTGATGTCAGAGCCTGGGGCTCGCGGTGATGTCAGACGGGGCACGGTGACGTCAGAGCTGCAACGGCTGCTATAAATGGAAAGAGCAGCTCCGGCCGGGGAGGGGGGGCGGCCCCGGGCGCCTGGGTCCCCCCGACACCGGGGTCCCCCCGATCGCCGCCGAGCCGCGTCCGAGGCCGCGGGACAGCGACCCCCCCCGAGCCGGGTCCCCGCGGGGCGCCCGGGCCCCCCCGGCCGCCGGGGTCCCCCGGCCGCGGCCCCGGGAGGGGACGGGGGGGGCGCATTCCCCGCCCGTGACGAACCGTCCCTCCCCCGGGGCCGGCGGAGTCCGATCCGCTGACGGCACCGGGAGGACCCAGGCGTCCGGACCGCCCCGCCCCCCCGCTCCCCCCCGGGGCTGGGGGGACCCCGGCGTCCGGGGGGGGGGACCCAGGTGTCCGGAGGGACCCCGGCGTCCGGGGGGGACAGCACGGGGAGGGAGGGACAGGAGGGACGGACAGAGGGACGGGGGTTCGGGGGGGTAGGGGGGGCGGAGGGATGGACAGAGGGACAGGAGGGACGGACAGAGGGAGGGATGGACAGAGGGACAGGAGGGACGGACAGAGAGACAGGAGGGACAGACAGAGAGAGGGATGGACAGAGGGACAGGAGGGACAGACAGAGAGAGGGATGGACAGAGGGACAGGAGGGACGGACAGAGGGAGGGATGGACGGAGGGACAGGAGGGATGGACAGAGGGAGGGATGGACAGAGGGACAGGAGGGACGGACAGAGGGAGGGATGAACGGAGGGACAGGAGGAATGGACGGAGAGACAGGAGGGACGGACAGAGGGACAGGAGAGATGGAGGGACAGGAGGCATGGACAGAGGGACAGGAGGGACGGACAGAGGGACATGAGGGACAAACAGAGGGAGGGATGGACAGAGGGACAGGAGGGACCGACAGAGGGAGGGATGGACGGAGGGACAGGAGGGATGGACAGAGGGAGGGATGGACAGAGGGACAGGAGGCATGGACAGAGGGAGGGATGGACAGAGGGACATGAGGGACGGGCAGAGAGAGGGATGGACGGAGGGACAGGAGGCATGGACAGAGAGAGGGATGGACAGAGGGACAGGAGGCACAGACAGAAGGAGGGATGGAGGGAGAGATGGACGGAGGGACAGGAGGGACGGACAGAGGGACAGGAGGGATGGACGGAGGGACGGGGGGAGTGGGGGGTAGGGGGACGGGCGGGAGATGGGGGAGGATGGAGGATGGGGAAGGGATGAAGCGGGGAGGGGGGCCGAGGGGCGGTGGGGGGGCGGCCCGGGGCTCCCCCGCCCCCCCGGGATCCCCCCGCTAAATGTGGAAAAAATGACGCCACCACCCGCCCCGCGGTGACGTCAGCTCGGCGAGTGGAGTGGATTGGCTGGCGGCGGCCCCGGCCCGGGGGGGGCTCCGCGCCCTCCGCCGACTTTTAAAAGTGGCGGCGGCGCCGGGTCGGGACCGGTACGAGCGACCCGGGAGGAACCGACCCGACCCGACGGGACCGAGCCGACCCGCCCCGACCCGGGCCGAGCCGAGCCGAGCCGAGCCGAGCCGGACCCGCCCGAGCCGAACCGGGACAGACCCGGACCGGCGCGAACCGACCCGACCCGACCCGACGCGACCCCCCCGGGACCCCCCGCACCGAGCCCATGTCCAACGCGCACTTCAACCGCGGGCCGGCCTACGGGCTGTCGGCCGAGGTGAAGAATAAGGTGGGCGGAACCGGGCCGGGCCGAACCGAACCGGGCAGGACGGATCCCACCCGGGCGGGGGGACAGGACCCCGCCGGACCGGAGCGGGGGGCGCGGGGCAGGGCCCGGCGGGACCGGAGCGGGCGGGGGGCGGGGGCAGGACCCGGCGCTGTCCCTGGTGCTGCCCCGGGCGGGGGAGCCCGGGCGCCCGGGTCCCCTCTGCGGGCGGGGGGCGACGGGCGCCCGGACCCCCGGGTCCCCTCTTGGCGGGGGGCGACGGGCGCCCGGACCCCCGGGTCCCCTCTTGGCGGGGGGGCGACGGGCGCCCGGACGCCCGGGTCCCCGCCGTGCCCGGGGAGGGGAGGGGGGGCGGCACCCGGGCGCCCGGGTCCCCCCCCCGGCCGTGCCTCAGTTTCCCCCCGCAGACGCCCCGCGGGGCGGGGGAGGCGCCCCGTCCCTCCGGCCGCCGCCGCCCGCGGGGAGCGGCGCGGGAAGGGTTAACGCGGGGTCCCTGGGTGGCCCGGGGGGGGGCCCCGCCGCCCCCGGCCCCGCCGCGCACCCTTATAAGGCGTCGGAGCGCGGCGGGCGGGCGGCCGCGGCCCGGGGCTATATATGGGCAAAGGTTCGGCGGGCCCGGGCGGCCGGGTCCTCCGGGGGGGCGGGGCGGGTGGGGGGCCCGGGTCCTCCCCGCCTGGCGGGGATAGGTGCCCCCCCCGCCTCCCCCCAGCACCCGGGGGACCCAGGCGTCCCGAGCTGGCGTGACCCCCCCACGGCAGGGGGCCGGAGCGGGGGCTCGGCTGGTGTCGCCCCCGGCCTGACCCCCGCCCGTGTCCCCCCCGCGTCTCCCCTGCTCAGACACCCGTCCCCTCCTGTGTCCTCCCGTCTGACAGCGTCCCCCTGACGGCGCCCGCCATGTCCCCCCGACGGTGTCCCCGTGTCCCCCGTGTCCCCATGTCCCGCTGACGGTGTTCCCTGTCCCCGTCCCCAGCTGGCGCAGAAGTACGACCCGCAGCGGGAGCGGGAGCTGCGCGCCTGGATCGAGGGGACCACCGGCCGCCGCATCGGGGACAGCTTCATGGACGGCCTCAAGGATGGCGTCATCCTCTGCGAGTATGACCCCTGACCGACGACCAGGACCCTGACCCCACCCTGGCTCCTTTGGGAGCACGGCCCACCCCGACCCCTGACCCCGGCTCGAGTCTGGGGTCATCCTCCGGGAGCTCAGCCCAATCTTGACCCCAGACCTTGAGCTTGACCCCATCCCTCGTCCCCTCGCTGACCTCACCTGACTCAGGGCTGACCCTGACCGGTGAGGGCTGACCCCTGCTCTGACCCTGCCCTTGACCCCTGCCCTGACCCTGACCCCGGCCCCCTCCCCCCCAGGCTCATCAACAAGCTGCAGCCCGGCTCCGTGCAGAAGGTGAACGAACCCATCCAGAACTGGCACAAGGTGAGGGGGCCCCAACGGGGGCCAGGGCCTGGGGGGCCCACGGGGCTACTTGGGGGAGTGCAGGGGGTCAGGGTCCCGGGGATGGGCCGGGGGTCCGGGCTCTGAGCTGACCTGTGCGCAGCTGGAGAACATCGGGAACTTCCTGCGGGCCATCACGCGCTACGGGGTGAAGCCCCACGACATCTTCGAGGCCAATGACCTCTTCGAGAACACCAACCACACGCAGGTCCAGTCCACCCTCATCGCCCTCGCCAGCCAGGTGACCCCGCTGGGGCAGGACGGGGCCCGGGGTCCTGGGGGGTCCCTGGGGGGTCCTGGGGGGTCCTTGGGGGGTGACTGGGGGGCACTGGGGGCTCCCTACATCCCCTGGGAGGACACCAACTGCACGCGGGACCAGTCCTCCCCATTGCCCTCCCCTGCTGGGAGGTGGGGCCAAATGGGGCAAAGCCGGGGGCTCAGGGGAGCCCCGGGGGGGGTATTTGGGGTCTCAGGGGGCCCGAGGGAGATGGGGCCTGGGGGAGTTTTGGGGCTGTCCCGGGGGAGCTGGGGACAAATGTGGGTCTGGGGGCTCCGGTGGGGCGAGGTCCTGTGCACGCCCTGAGCCCCGGGGTCTCGCGCAGGCCAAGACGAAGGGGAACAACGTGGGTTTGGGGGTGAAGTACGCGGAGAAGCAGCAGCGGCGCTTTCACCCCGAGAAGCTCCGTGAGGGCAGGAACATCATCGGCCTCCAGGTGCCACAGGGACACACGGGGCGGGGGGCACACGGACATGGGGGAGCACAGGGAGACGCCGGGGTGCGTGGGGGACGTTGGGGCACATGGGGTGCCCGGGGGTCCCTGGGGGGTCTCTTGCGGCCATGGGCTTTGGCTGTGGACTGGGGCGGGGGGATCGGTCCCAGTGTCTCGGGGCCAGTCAGTGCCATCGGGGACACCGTCCCTGTCCCTGCCCGTGACCCCCTCTCCCCCCTCCCCAGATGGGCACCAACAAGTTCGCCAGCCAGCAGGGCATGACGGCGTACGGGACACGGCGGCACCTCTACGATCCCAAGCTGGGGACGGACCAGCCCCTGGACCAGGCCACCATCAGCCTCCAGATGGGCACCAACAAGGGTGCCAGCCAGGTGGGGACGGGGGAGCGCTGTCCCCAGGGGCATCAAGGGTGCCGGGCAGGGGGGACCGCAGACACTGCCACCCCTGCGGGGACTCCACTGTTGGGCCAGCCAGGTATGGGGACACAGGGACACTGATGTGCCCCGGGGGACCCCAGCGTCCCAGGCCAGCCAGGTGAAGGGACCTGGCGACGTGGCACTGGAGGGAGGGGGTCAGGGAGACCCCAGGGGCAGTGGCGGGGAGGATGGGGGTGTCCCCAGGGCCCCCAGCATCCAGAGATGTGGCCCCCTGAGGAGGCCGAGGGACCCTCTGGGGAGGACAGGGGACGCCCCAGTCCCCATGGGGGGGCCGAGGCCGCCACCCCCAGCGCTGCCCTCGTCCAGGCGGGGATGACGGCACCGGGGACAAAGCGGCAGATCTTCGAGCCGGCGCTGGGCATGGAGCACTGCGACACGCTGACCATCGGGCTGCAGATGGGCAGCAACAAGGGCGCCTCGCAGCAGGGCATGACAGTGTACGGGCTGCCGCGGCAGGTCTACGACCCCAAGTACTGCGGCGGCCCCGAGCTGCTGGGCGAGGACGGCCTCGACGGCCTCTACAACTCCCAGTAGCCGCCGGCCCGTGGCTGCTTGCACCGCACCACCCTGCCCCGCGCAGGGCTGCACCGCACCGGCCTCACCGCGCCCCCGGCCCTGCAGGGCTGGCTCGGCCAGGGGGCTCGGCCCGGGGGGGGCTTGGCCGGGGGGCCTGGCCCCACCGCCGCCCCCCCCGTGTGAAGCCACTGAGGCACAATAAAACCCACACGCAAACCTGCCGCCTCTGCAGGCACCAGGGCGGGGGACGATGAGGCACAATGGCAAGGCAGGGGACAATGAGGCATGGGGGGACAAGGCAGGGGACAACGAGGCACGGGGGGGACAAGGCAGGGGGCTGGGGGGACACAAAGCGGGGAGGGACAGAACGAAGCGGGGGGCAACAAGGCACGGAGCTGGGACAGGGACGGGGGGACACCAAGGCACACGGGGACAGCGGGACATTGAAGGGGAACAGGGACAGAGGGACGCGAAGACACAGAGGGGATATGGGGGGGACAGGGGGACACATGGTGGCACAGAGGGGATGTTTCGGTGGCCGGACAGCCCGAGGGCGCCGTACGGGGGGCAGGGGTGACACTGGACACCCAGGTTCCCCACGTCGGGGCAGCGCCGAGCCCGGGGTGACCCCCCAGAGCCCCTGAAATGCCTGGCCCTGGCCACTCGTGATGACAAAGTCGACCCTAACGAGGCCCCTGGGGGGTAACGGGGTCCCCGGGTTTAGGAGCTGGTGGCAGAGGGTGACAATCTGTAGCTATGAAACCAGAGATTTGTTATTGTCGCTGAGCCTCTGGGGGACCTTGGCGTTGCCCAACCACCCCCACAGACCCCACGTGTCCCTGCACGTCCCCACAGAACCCGCACGTCCCCGTGCCCCTCGTCGTGGCACCACCAGTGACAAGGACACGGAGACCCGGCCTCACAAGGGCGTTTATTCGAAGGCGGCTCTGCCGAAACGCGTCCCCTGCGCTCCCTGCGTGCCTGCAGCCCCGCTCCCGCGCAGTCCCTGCAGCTCGCTGGTGAGCAGCAATTAAGCGCTTGGGATGGGGACAAGTCGCAGCAGGGCCGGGCAAGCCCCCTCCCCCAGACCCACCCCAAGAGCAGGGGTCCCGTTCCCGGGGGGGGGGGACACGTCCTGGGTCCCCGCGCGAGCCGGAGCCCCCATGCCCGGGGACAGAAAGGTATAAAATGTAAAGAAAATGCCGCGAAGGGGCAGCAGGGATGCGACCCCCCCTCGGATCTTGGGGCAGGGGCGTGACCTCCCCCCGCAGGCGTCCGGGGCCACGCTGCGGGCAGGGGCTGCCCCAGCCGCTACTGGTTGGCAGCTTCGCAGGCGTCGATCCAGTCGCTGTAGACGTCCACCGGCTCCGAGAGGTCTCGGGGGGGGTGTTAAGGCACTAACAGGGAGGCGGAGGGGGGGTCCAGGGGGGATCAGGGGGAGGGGGGGGTCCCGGTAAGGATACAGGTGATGGGCGTCTGGAACTCCTCCAGGCAGACGGTGCAGGAGATCACCCCCGTGTTGCGGGCGCGGTCCCTGGAGGCAGCAGGGCACAGGCTGCTACGGGCGGCCCCCGGCCGGGCCCCCCCCCGGGCCGTGACCCCTCCCCCGGGCCATGGCCCCCCCCAGCCCGGGCCCCCCCCGGCCATGGCCCCCCCCCAGCCCGGGACCCTCCCCGGCCATGGCCCCCCCCCGGCCATGGCCCCCCCCCGCTCCCCCGCTCACATCTTGACGTCGCAGGACTTCTCGTGGTTGCAGAAGGGGCAGGTGAACTGCGTCTCCAGCGTCCCCGTCACCTTCTTCTTGGGCGGCGGCTTCCGCTTGGACTTACGGCGCCCCATGGCTGCGGGAAGCGCCACGGACCCGGTCAGGGGCCGCCGGCCCGGGCGGGCGCAGCCCCCTCGGGGCCCGGCGCCCAGGAGCCCCCGCGGGCGCGGCCCCGACCCGCAACGGGGGCGACGCGACCCCCGGTACCCCCGGCACCCCGGTACCCACCGCCTCGTCCCGTCCCGTCCCGTCCCGCTCCGCTCCGCTCCGCTCCGCTCCCGCCGCGTTTCCCCCGGCGACCGGCGCTTCCGCCGCGGTGACCCGGAAGCGGCCCTGGTCCCGCCCCCGCCTGACGCCGCTTCCGCCCGCCCTGCGCCCATTGGGCGAGGAAGGCGCGGCCCCGGCCAACCGGCGGCGGGGGCGGGGCGCCGCTGCCGCCACGTGACACGAGGTTGCCCCGCCCCCCCGCGATTTGGGGCGAAACGCGGCCGTTTCGGGGCGATCGGTGGCGGCAGCTCCGGGGCAGCGGCTCCGTCCAAAGCCCTTTATTGGGGGGGGGGGCACCGGGGACCCGCGGGCGTCCGGGCTGGGGGCTCCCGCAAGGCCTTGGCGGTCCCCGAGGTCAGGGGTCATGGGGGTCCCGCCCTGTGTCCCCGAGGTCAGGGGTCACGGGGGTCCCGCCCCTGCCCCCACGGGGTCCCCCAGCACCGAGGGGGCAGGGTCCTGCTGGCTGCCCCCACGGGGTCCCCGGTGGCCTGGGGACACACGGGGTCGGTGCCGGGGGTCCCCCCGTGCCGGGGGTGCCACCGGGTGCCCCCGCGCATCCCCCGCTGCCGCAGGCCCTGGGGTCCTTCGGGGTCCCGGCGCCGCGGGGGTCAGGTGCCGGAGGTCTCGGGGGTCACGGGTTGCGGGGGGGGCAGGGCCACGCGGTAGAGGACGCGGCCGGTGGCCTCCAGGAAGGTGACGGTGGCCGCGTGGGCATCCAGGCGCAGGTGGGCGAAGCCACCGGGGGATGCGGGCGCCCCGAAGAAGAAGCGGAGGGAGCCGGGGGGCACGGCCCCCGCGTGTTGCTGGGATGCCTCCATGAAGTTGCCGGCGCCGCTCACCACGTAGCCCACGCCCCCCTCCTCCAGGAACTGGGGGGCAAAGACGGGGGGCGGTCAGGGGTCCGGGGTCCCTCCTGGATGCCTGGGTCCCTGCCCACCCCCTGCTCCAGGAACTGGGGTCAAGGGGACCGTGATGCCTCGGGGTCACGGGGGGGTCCCTGGACACCGGGGGAGTCTAGGGGGTCCCCTGGATGCCAGGGTCCCATGGGGGTGTCTGGGGGCTCCTTGGACGCCAGGGTCCCATTGGGGGGGGGCCCAGACACCAGGGTCCCGTACCAGGTTTTGGGGGGGGTCTCTGGACACTGGGGTCCCACGGAGGGGTCCCCCAGAGGCCGGGGTCCCCGGGCTCACCTGCAGGTTGTGGTCGTGGCCACAGAGGTAGGCGGTGACGCGGTGGCGCCGCAGCAGCGGCCGCAGCAGCTGCACCAGGCAGGCGGTGGGGCCGTGCTCGGCCACCGACCACACCGGGTAGTGCCCGGCCACCAGCACGTAGCGGTCGTGGCGCGCAGCGGCCAGGCGTCCCCGCAGCCAGGCCAGCTGCGCTGCTGCCGCCCCCGCGTCCCGGGGGCCCCTGGGGGCACCCCCCGCCCCGAAGTCATCCGTGCCGCCGCAGAGCAGCACCGTGTCCAGCACCAGCAGCCGGGCCGAGGCGTTGGTGCCCGGCAGGGAGAGGCGCAGACTGTAGTAGTAGTGCGGGAAGTGCCTGCGGGACACAGAGGGCGTGGGGACACCCCGGGGGCGTGTGGGGACACCCCGGGGGTGCGTGGGGAACCCCGGGGACAGCCTGGGGACAGCCCGGGGACAGCCCAGCACCAGGCGCGGGCTGTAGTAGTGGTGTAGGAAGTGCCTGCGGGTCACGGGACGCTTGGGGACACCCTGGGGCCATCCCAGGGGTACGTGGGGACACCCTGGGGACACGGGCAGGCGGCCGTGCCAGGGAACAGCAGCTGCGCAGGGGTCTCGGCTGTCCCGGGAGGGTCCCTACCATCGAGGGGAGTGGTGGCTGTACGCCAGCTGCGCAGTGACGTTCCCAGCGTGGTCGTGGTTTCCGGCCAGCACGAACCAGGGCAGCTCCCGCAGCCCCGGGGCCGTGAACACCTGCTCGAAGGTCTCCTGCCGGGGGGACACGGGGGGACAGGAGGGGATGGGGGGGACCGGGGGGGCGGGGGACAGAGACATGGGGAGGTGGGATGGGGACACGTGGGGACAGGGCGAGCCGAGCACAGTGTGCCCAGCCAGGCTCCCCGCAGCCCCCCGGGGACATTCGGGCTCCCCTCAGAGAGGCACTGGGGTCCCCCCTGGGATTCTGGCTCCCCCATAGAGATTTGGGGATCCCCCCACTGCAGGCCCCCCCCGAGATGCCCCCCTGCATCCCCCCCGCGTTTCAGGGTGCCCCCATCCCAGAGACGTGGGGCCGTACCTGGAAGCGGGGGTCCCACTCGTCCCGCACGCCCTGGTAGTAGAAGTTGTCCCCGAGGGCGAGGACAAAGTCGGCACCGAGGTCAGTGGCCGCGCGTCCCATGGTAGCCGCCGTGGCCACCTCGCGGGGGGTGGCGAAAGGGGGGTCAGGGACCCCCCCCCAGTCACCCACCGCCAGGAACTGCACCGCGCCCTCATGGCCCCCCCCGGCCGCCACCGTCACCGTCACCGTCATCCACAGCAGCGCCAGCATCTGCAGACGGTGCCCATGGGACCCAGGTGTCCGGGGGGTCCCAGGGGTCCCGGTCCCCACCCGCGGGACCCAGGCGTCCGGGGGGGTCCCCAGCCCCGCCACCTCCCCCCGGGCAGAACGGGGGACCCCGGCGCCCGGGCTGCCCTCCCCGCCGTGGGTTGCCAGGGCAGGACCCCGCGGGGCCGGGGGCCACTCACCCTCGTGTCCCCGCGCGTGTCCCTTTGCGTGTCCCCTCCGGCGCTTTATGGGCCAAAAAGGGGAAGTGGGGTCGCGCCACCCGGTGCCCCCCCCCGGCCCCGCCGTCACCTGACGCCTCGCGGTGACACGGGGCCGCCGCGGGGGGGCCGGGCCGCGGGGCACTGGGAGCACTGGGGACACTGGGGGGCCCGAGGGGGATCAGCGCGGAAAAATCCCCGAAATGCCCCAAATCCGCTCAAGCCACGGCCACGTCACGGCTAATGCAGGACCCTGGCGTCCGGGCGCCCCCCCCCCTCCCCGGGGACCCCCGTGTCCGGTGTCCCCCCCCCTCCCCGGGGACCCCCGTGTCCGGGTGCCCCCCCCCTCCCCGGGGACCCCCGTGTCCGCGTGCCCCCCCCTTCCCCGGGGACCCCCGTGTCCGAGTGCCCCCCCCCCCGGGGACCCCCGTGTCCGGTCCCCCCCCCCCCCCCGGGACCCCCGTGTCCGGGTGCCCCCCCTCTTCCCCGGGGACCCCCGTGTCCGGTACCACCCCCTTCCCCGGGGCCCCCCGTGTCCGGGTGCCCCCCTCTTCCCCGGAGACCCCCGTGTCCGGTACCACCCCCCTCCCCGGAGACCCCCGTGTCCGGGTGCCCCCCCCTCTCCCCAGGGACCCCGGCGTCCGGTTCCCCCCCCCGGGCACCCAGGCGTCCGGTTCCCCCCCGCCGCGTTTTCCACCGGGGCCACGTGCAGCGGGGGAGGGGGGCAGCGAGCGCCTGGGTCCCGCACGTGGCGGAGGGGGGACGGGGCCCCCACCCCAAGCTCTGGCCTTCGGCCCTGGGGGGGCCCAGGGGGCTCGGAGGGACCCCGGCGTCCTGCCCAGTCCCACCAGTCTGCCCAGTTCCGCATCTCACCGGCCGGGCGGGGTCCCGCACGCTGGGGTCGGGGTCGGGGTGGGGGGGTCCCGGCCACCTGGGTCCTCTGCAGCGCCGGGAGGGGCAGCAAGGCCCCGCGCGTGGCCGGGGGGACAGGGTCCCTCGGGGGGGGGTGGGGTAGGGGGGGTGGGCACCGCCCTTCGCCTCCTAAAGCGGCGGGGGAGGGACCCGGGCCCCTGGGGACCTCCCGCCCCCCCCCCCCCCCCGCGCCGCGCGGAATGGGGAGAAATCGGCCCGTTTTGGGGTGCCCCGGCCGGGAAGGGCGCTGCCCTCGGGGGGTCCGCGCCCCCCGACCCCCGCCCCGGTCCGGGAAGGGGACGGAGCTCCGCTGCCCCCGCCGCGGGCAGGGGCCCCCGGCGCCCGCCCCCCCGGTGAGGGGAACCCATCGCCGTGGGCTCCCCGTTGCTACGGGGACCCCGTTGCTAAGGGGACCCCGTTGCTATGGGGACCCCGTTGCCGTGGGGACCCCGTTGCCGTGGGGACCAGCTGGGGGCCGCGGCTGTTGCCGGCGCGGCCGCCGGGGGATGCAGCCCCCCGCCCCCCCCCCCGAGCCCCCCCCCCCCCCCGGGCCGAGGCGGGGCGGGGCGGGTACGACACTTTATTTCCTTTTTTTTGTCTTTTTGCCCCTTCTCCGCGGATTTTTTCCTCCTTCCCGCTCGCGGGCGGCGCCTTTGGGGGGTTTTTTCCTTTTCTCCTCGGTCTGGGGGGAGGGGCCGACCCACCCCAACGGGAAATGACGTCACTACCACGTGCGGGGGTGAGGGGCGAGCTGGGGGTCCCCAAATGTGCAACGCTGGTGGGGGGGGGGGGGCCGAGAGCGACGCCCCCCAGCATCGCACCCCCCCACCCAGGGCCGGGGGGGGGGCGGGGGTCCCGAAATCGGGGTACCCAGAACCGGGGGGGGGGGGCTCCCACTGCCCGGGGAGGGGCCCATTGCTGGTGGGGGGTCCCCAAATGTTGGGGGCCCCATTGCTGGTGGGGGGCCCCATCGGGGGCCCCAAAATGGGGGGAGCCCAAAAATTGGGGGGTGGGCCTGTTTCCCGGGGGGGCACTGCTGGTGGGGGTCCCGGGGGGGGGTCCCAAAAACCTGGGGGAGGGGGCCACAAACAGGGGTTCACCCCAGAGTGGGGGTCCCCAAAACGGGGGCCCTAATGATTGTCCCCATTTTGGGGGGCCCATTGGGGGGGGGAAGGCACGCGGGGGGGTCTAAGGCAAATGCAATTTTGGTCCATCTGACCCCAAAACCCGGGGGCCGGGGGGGGGGCTGGACCCCCCAAACTACCCGGGGTGGGGGGGGCCCCATCCCGTCCCCCCGACACCGAAATCAGCCAAAGGTGCAGAAAACCCCAAAATGAGCAAAATGCCCCCAAATCCCCCCCCCGGCTGCCCCCCCCCCCGTCATGGGCCCCATGTTGGGAATTGGGGCCCCCGGTGACCCCCAGAACGCGGGGCCGGAGCAAAACTACCCAAAAACGATAATAAAAAACACAAAATTGCCGGGGGGGGACCCCGATGGGCAAAAATCAGGGAAAATTGGGGGGGTTCCCCCAAAAAAGCACTTGGAGAGCTGGGGGGGGGACCCGAAAAGGGGGGGTTTGACCCCAGAATGGGAGGTTTGACCCCGAGGGGGGGTGACCGGGGGAGGGGCATCAAATGGGGGGTTGACCCTAAACGGGGGGGTTCAACCCCAGAGGAGGAGGGGGACCCACAATGGGGCGGTTTGACCCCAAATGGGGAGATTGGACCAAAAGGGGGGGGTTTAACCCCAAAAGGGGGATGGGCCCCAGATGGGGGGGTCTGACCCAAAACGGGGGGGTTTGACCCCAAACCCGGGGGAGGGGGGGTTTGACCCCCAGCGGGGTTGGACCCCAAAACGTGGGAGTTTGACCCCAAGGGGGGGAGGGGGGGCCTCGCCCGGGGGTAATTGCACTTAATTAAAAAAATGAGCTGGGGGGGGGGAGGATCGGGGGGACCCCAAAGCCGGGGGGGGAGGGGCGTTTCGGGGGATTCAGGGTGTTTCGGGCCCCCCCGGCCCCGCTCGCTGGCCTGCAGCAAGGGGGCCCCCCGGCACACGCGTGTGCGGTGCGTGTGCGAGTGCTGGTGACCGGGGCACACGCGTGTGCGAGGGCGGGGGGTGCACACGCGTGACCGCGTGCGGGGCGTGGGGGGGGGGGTGGCGTGCGGACACGCGTGCGCGGGCGTAGCGTGACCGCAGGGCGCGCGGGCGTGCAAACGTGTCTGCGTGCGCGCGCGGGCGTGGTGCGAGCGCACGCGCGTGTGCGCCCCCCCCCCCCCCCGGGGAGCCTCGCCCCCCCCCCCGAGTCGCGGCTGGGGCGGGGGGGCCCGAACACCCCCGGGGGCCCGGGGTGACCCTGTCTGTGCCGGGGGGGCCGGGGGGGGGGACACATCAGAGAGGCCGAACCCTCATCCACGTCGGGGGGGGGGGGCGTCGGGGCCCCCCCGGGGGCGGACGGCGGCGGGGGGGGGGGGGCCGGGGGGGCTGCGGCTTTTTTTTTTTTTTGTCGTTTTTTTTTTTCTCCTTTTTTTCCGGGCGGTTTCTCCTCGTCCGGGGGCGGCGTCAGAGGAACCAGGACTGGGGAGAGACCGGGGGGGGGGGTCAGCGGTGGCGGGATCCCGACCCCCGGTCTCCCCACGCCCCCCGGCCCCCATCAGGCCCCCCCCAAGCCCCCCGGCCCCCCCCGGCCCCCCGGGTCCCCGGGTCCCCCCCGGTCCGGGCCCAGGCCCCCGCCTCAACGCCCTGCACATGGCGGAGCCCCGCGGCCGCGGGACCCGGGCGCCCCGCCCACCCCCGCGTGCCAAGCCGGGCGCGGCACCGCCACGCCATTGGCTGCCCGGCCGCCGCACCACCGGGCCCGGCCAATCGGGGAGCGCCTGCCCGCCGCAGCGCCCGCAGCCTGCCAAGGCCCGCCGGTGCCAGCCAATCCGCCGCTGGCTCCTCCCCGCCCTGCCTGCCAGTGCCAGCCAATCAGGCGCCAGCTGGCCGGCCCGCCGAGGCCCCCCATTGGCCGCCAGCCCTGGCCTCCCCCCCCCCCATTGGCTCCGAGCCGGCGCCGCGGCCTGCTCCGGCGCCAGCCAATCCGTGGCCGGCGCCACGGGGCAGGCAGCCAATCGGGCGTCGTGCCACGGCGCTGGGGGCCAATGGGGCGCCCTGCTGGGGGTCGCGACCCCCAGCCCACGGTGCCACGGCGGTGCCACGGCGATGGGGGGGCACACACAGGGTTGCCACGGCGACGCCGGGGGCAGGGCCCCGCCCCGCCATTGTTCCCGGCAGGGCCTGGCGATGACATCATGTCTCGTTGCCCCCGGCAACCAGACGGGTCAGACATGATGGGGGGGGGCCCAGTCCCCCCAGTGCCTCCCAGTTGGGCAGCGGGGGGGGCGCTCATTAACCACCCAATTAACCCGTCACGGGAGGGAGGGGCAGGGGAGGAGCCAGGCCTCGGGGCGTGACCTGGCAGGGATGGGGGCCAGCGGGGGGGGGCCGGGCGAGCGGGGGGGACCCGGGGTGTCCGGGGGGGGACGGGGGGACCCGGGTGTCCGGGGGGGGACGGGGGGACCCGGGCGCGCGGGGGCCCTACCTGCTGCTGGGGGAGGGTCAGAAAGTTGCCGTCGCGGGGTCCGAGGCCGACAAGGCGGGGGGCAGCGGCGGCGCCTGACGCTGCGAATGCTGCGGGGAGAGCGGGCTCAGCCCGGCCCGCGCGGGCGCCTGCCAGGCGCGGGCGCGCGAGGCGCGGGCGCGCGGCGGCCCCGGCGTCGCGGCGAGCGCAGCGCGCGGGCGACAGCACCCGCGTGTCCGCGGAGGGCGGGGGACCGCGCCCCCGTGGGCGCCGGAGGGGCGGCCGCGCGCGCGCAATCACGCGCGCGCGCGCCCAGGGCCGCGTGCGCACGGGCGCGGACGCACGCGTGCGCGCCCCCGCGGCGCGGGGGGTGCTCGTGCGCCCCAGGAGCCCCCGCCGGTTGCACGGCACCAGGACCCCTCCCGTGGCAGCCCCCCCCCCCCCGTACTTACCTGCGGGGACCCCCCACCCCCCGTGTCCCCCCTGCGCGTGGAGCCGGAGGGAAAATTCAAGCGACCTGGTGCCCCCCGTCCCCGCAGGGGGCCCAGGCAGCCGGGCCCGGGACCCCCGGCGGCACAGGGGACCCAGGCGTCCTGTGCCCCCCCCCCCCGACCAACCCCCCCACCGAAATGGGGTAAAAAGGGGGAAAAAATGGAGAAAGGGAAAAACGAACTGAAAATGGGGTGGATGAGGCGCCGGCGGGGACGGAGCGGACGTGCCCAGGGTTGGGGGACGGTGACGGTGACAGCGATGACGATGCGGAGGAGGTGATGATGCACGGGCAGCCGGGCCGGGCTGGGCCACCCTGTCACCTCGCGTCACCCCCCCGTGTCAGCCCCGTCACCCCCTGTCCCCTGCTGCCCCCCCCCGGGGTCACCTTGGTGCCACCCGTGTCACCGGTGCCATCCTGCGCCTGCCTGTGCCACCGCCGGGTCGCCCCAGGGCCACTGCTGCCGCTCGTGCCACCGGCCCCCGAGGTCCCTGCCCGGCACCTGCACCCCACTGCTGTGCACCCCTGCACCCCGCTGCTGCACCCCAATGCACCCCGCTGCTGCACCCCACTGCTGCACCCCTGCACCCCGCTGCTGCACCCCTGAACCCCGCTGCCGCACCCCACTGCTGCACCCCTGCACCCCACTGCTGCACCCCTGCACCCCGCTGCTGCACCCCAATGCACCCCACTGCTGTGCACCCCTGCACCCCGCTGCTGCACCCCACTGCTGCACCCCAATGCACCCCACTGCTGTGCACCCCTGCACCCCGCTGCTGCACCCCAATGCACCCCGCTGCTGCACCCCACTGCTGCACCCCTGCACCCCGCTGCTGCACCCCAATGCACCCCGCTGCTGCACCCCACTGCTGCACCCCTGCACCCCGCTGCTGCACCCCAATGCACCCCACTGCTGTGCACCCCTGCACCCCGCTGCTGCACCCCAATGCACCCCACTGCTGCACCCCTGCACCCCGCTGCTGCACCCCAACGCACCCCGCTGCTGCACCCCAATGCACCCCATTGCTGCACCCCACTGCTGTGCACCCCTGCACCCCACTGCTGCACCCTAATGCACCCCATTGCTGTGCACCCCTGCACCCCATTGCTGCACCCCGCTGCTGCACCCCGCTGCTCTGCACCCCTGCACCCCACTGCTGCACCCCAACGCACCCCATTGCTGTACCCCGCTGCTGTGCACCCCTGCACCCCATTGCTGCACCCCAATGCACCTCATTGCTGCACCCCGCTGCTGTGCACCCCTGCACCCCATTGCTGCACCCCATTGCTGTGCACCCCTGCACCCCGCTGCACCCCACCGCTGCACCCCACCGCTGCACCCCTGCACCCCAGGGCTGCGTCCCCCTCCACCCCGTTGCTGCACCCCTGCGCCCCTCCCTGCCCCCCACGGCCCGGGTCCCGGCTGCGGGTGCAGTGGGGTGCAGTGGGGCGCAGTGGGGCGCAGCGGGGCGCAGGTGCCGGGGACTTACGGGGTGCCGCGGGCGCTCCGCCCTGGGGGCCGCTGGGGGCTTTGGGCTCCGGCGGGGGCAGGGGCAAGGGCCGGGCCAGGGGGGCCCCCGCAGCCCCCCCGGCCCGGCCCTGCGCCCCGCACGGCTGCAACGAGAACACGGTGACGGGCACCCGGCACCCCGGGACCCCCGGCGGGGGCGTGGGGACGGGGCAGCGGCACGGGGTGGCACGGGGGACACGGGGGCCATCGCACGGGGGGCCTCGCCCGCGGCACGGGCCCGTCCCCCCCCGGGGGGTCCCCAGCCTGGGGGTCCCCGCCGCCCCCCTCCTGGCCCCTCCGCCGCAGCCGGGGCGGCTGCCGGGCTCGTTTGCATACAAGCTCCGCCTCCCGTGCTATATTTGCATGCCGGCCCCGCCCCTGCGGCCGTATTTGCATAAAGCCCCACCTCTTTGTGCACCGGCACCGCCTCCGCTTCCTCATTTGCATACAGACTCCGCCTCTTGTATCTCATTTACATACAGACCACACCCCCAGGGCCCGGTCCTGCACAGGCCCCGCCTCCCCGGCCTAATTTGCTTATAAGCCCCACCTCCAGGGACCTACGCCGCACAAGCTCCGCCTCCCGAGCCTCATTTGCATACAGGCCCCGCCCCCAGGCCGCCCGTTGCCGCGGAGACCGGGCGCCGCTCCGGTCCCTCGGGAGCTGCGCGGGGCCCCGCACCGGTCCCGCAGGGCCCCGCACCAGTCCCGGGGCCCCGCACCGGTCCCGCAGGGCCCCACAGAGCCCCGCACCGGTCCCGGGGCCCCGCACCGGTCCCGCAGGGCCCCGAGCACGGGGTCGGGCCGGGGGGCAGCGTCCCCCGCGTCCCCACAGCATCACCGCATCCACACGTCCCGCGTCACCGTGTCCCTATGTCCCCCCGTCCCCGCGGTGTCCCTACAGTGTCACCGCATCCACGCGTCACCGTGTCCCTACATCCCCTGTCCCCGCGGTGTCCCCACAGCGTCACCGCGTCCCTACGTCCCCCCGTCCCCCGTCCCCGTCCCACCTGGGGGCCCTGGGCGGCGCCGTCGGCGCAGACGAACTGGACGAAGTCCTTGAGCGAGTCCTGCCCGTGGTGGTAGCGGATGGTGGGGTGGGCGAAGTAGGGGCTCGACTGGGGCAGGAGGGACCCCGACGGGAAGTGCAGCGCCGAGGCCGTGGCCCGCGGGCTGCCTGCAGGGACCCTCAGCGCCAGCACGGGCGGCCGCGGGACCCGGGCGCGGGGGGACGCAGGGCCCGGAGCCCTCCCAGGACCCAGGCGTTCGGGGGGGATGGGGACAGGAGCCAGGCGCCCAGGGCCACCCCGCCCACCCCCACCCAGCCCAGGTCCGGACCCCCGGTCCCCCCCTGTGTTTACCCACCAGCGCCCAGGCGGGACCCAGGTGTCCGGGACCACCCCAACCCCTCCAGACCGGGGGTCCCAAGGAGCTGGTGGGGGCAGGGGGTGTCGAGAGGTGAGGCAGTGCAGGGGGCTGGGGGTCCCAGGGGAAGGCAGGGGGTCCCGGGGGGTCCTGGGGGGGGTGGGGTCTCACCGGGGCGGACGCCGGCCAGGACGGGCAGGGGGTGGTGGCCGAAGGCCATGCGGGGGGCGGCCCCGTGCCCCGACAGGGCGCTGCAGAAATCCAACTTCCCCGACTTCTTCAGCGCCGCCGGGCCTGGGGAGGCCGGGGGGGGTCGGGGGGGCACCCGGGCCCCAGCACCCCCACAGCCCCCGGGGGACCCCCCCGGACCCCCAGACTTCTCCCAGGCCCCAGTGTCCCCCCAGGCCTCCCCCCCCCCCCAGCTCTCAGGGAACCCCCACGGCCCCCCCGACGCCCTGCACCCCGTAGCCCCCCCAAGCCCCCTGCATCCCCATAGCCCCCCTTTGCCCTTTACCCGCCATGTTCCCCGCTCACTGTCCCTCCCCATGTCCTCTCGTCACCCCCCCATGTCCACACCTGCCCCCAGGAACCCCCTGTGCCCTCCCACGTCCCCCTTGCCACCCCCCCCGCCATGTCCACGTGCCCCCATGACCCCCGTGTCACCCACCGGTGTCAACGTCCCCCCCCCAGGGCCCCTGGCTGCTGCCGGGGGCTGGGGACCGCCCCGGCCCGGGGTAGAAGACGTCATCCCCGGGACCCTCCAGGTCCCCCTCGTCCAGTGCCTTGGGGCGCTTCGGGCCACTGCGGGGAGAGGGGGGGTCACCTCTGGGGACGGGAGTGTCACCCCCCAGGGATGGGGGCACCCCCCAAGCAGCGTCACCCACCAAGAACTGGAGCACCACCCCCCACCGGGGACACGGGGGCGTACGGGAGTCCTGGAGGGTGTCCGGCCTGGGGGTTATAGGGCATCCCGGGGGGGTCCCAGGGGCTTATGGGGGCCCTGGGGGTGTCCTAGGGGGGTTGTGGGGGGTCCCAGGGGGGCCCAGGGGGGTTACTGGGGGATCCCGGGGGGGCCCAGGGGGGTATGGGGGTCCCAAGGGTCATGGGGGGATCCCATGGGGTTATAGGGGGTCCCAGGGGGTCCCAAGGTACCTGGCAGCAGGGGGCCCCAGGGGCCGGCGGCCGAGGGCAACGGGGCTGATGTTGTAGTAGCCCCCCGGGCTCTCCAGGTCGGCCAGCGAGAAGTTGGGGCCCGACGCCGTCGCCACAGGGGCTGGGGGACACGGGGGACGTGGGGGACCCACACGGGACCCCCCCCGAGCCACCCCCGCGTCCCCCATGTCTCCATGTCCCACGCCCCCGCCTCCCCCCATTCCCACATCGCCCCGGTGTTCCCCCGTCCCCCCCGTCCCATCCCTCCCCCCGTGTCCCCGCGTCCCCCCCGTGTCCCCACTTACTCTGGGACACCCTCACCAGCTCCGTCACGTTCCAGACACCCGACGTCACGAAGCAGTCCTGGAAGGTCAGGTGCCCTGGGGACACGGCACATGGGGGACATGGGGGGACACCGCGCTGGCGGGGCACGGGGACTGGGGGCACGGGGACACGGGGCAGGGACACCATGGGGAGAGAGGGCACCGGGGGCCACGGCGGGGCTGCAGGGGGTGGCACTGGGAGCACTGGGGGGCCCCGGGGACCATGGGGGCGGCACTGGAGGCACTGGGGGCTCACCGTTGGGCAGTGGTTTGATGTCCGCGTCTCCCTGGGGGTTTGAACTGTCAGATTGTCCGGAGTCTGCGGGAGAGACGGGGTCAGGCTCGGACGCCGGGGTCCCCCCTGGCCGCTGGGGTCCCTGTCCCGCCCTGGGGGAGGGGCAGCCCTGGCCGCCTGGGTCCCGGCACTGAAGGGCCCCTTGTTCCCGCGGGGTCGTTCAAGGTGAACGTCCGCTGGGACCTCGGCTGTGCCCGGGCAGCGCCCGCAGCCCCCATCCCCCGGGGGACCCCCGCCCCATGCAGGACCCCGGCGTCCGGGTGCCCCCGCCCCGCAGCCCCGAGGGGGCCCAGGCGTCCGGGTGCCCCTTGGCTGGGTGATGGGGGGGATGCAGCAGCCGCAGGGGGCCGGGGGGGCCGGGGCTGGCAGGGGGCCGGGCCGGGCCGGGGGGGCCGGGGGCCGCCGTGGGGCCGGGCCGGGGGCCAGGAATGCGCTGGCCCCCCGCCAACGGGCAGCGCCAACAAAGCAGCCATTGTCTGCGCCGAGTGGGGGGGTGCCCGGACGCCTGGGTCCCCCCCAGCACCTCCCCGCACGCCTGGGACCCCCCCGGCGGCAACCCCCATCTGCCCCGGACACCTGGGTCCCCCCCAGCACCCCCACCCCAGACATCTGGGTGTCCCATCCCCCCCGCACCCCCCATCCCCGACGCCTGGGTCCCCCCCCCAGCACCCCCACGCCCCCCACGGGGCCCCAGGGCTCCCCTCACCCCCCCGTCCCGGGGACCCAGGCGTCCGGGCAGGGGAGGGGCAGAAGAACAGGTCCTCTCCCCCGTTGTGGCCCCGCCGCGTCACCCCGCGGGGTCAGAGGTCAGCAGGGCGCGTGCCGGGGCGCGACCTCTGCAGGGGGGTCGCGTGGCGGACGCGTGCCGCCCCAGCCCCGCCGCCCGCCCGGACGCCTGGGTCCTCCCGCGGCCCCCAGACTCCGGGCAGACCCCAAGGCTGGGGCCTGGACGCCTGGGTCCCTGGGGGGCTCTCGGGACCCCTGTCCTGCAGCACCCCCGTGCCTCAGTTTCCCCCCCCCAGCAGGTCCCCGTGTCCCTACAGGTCCCCTGCCCCGCAGCGGCCCCCCGGCGTCCCCGTGTCCCCAGCCCCGGCGGGGGGTTCAGGTGCTGTCGGGCAGCTGCGCCCCGACCCCCCCGCAGGCCCCCCCTCTCCGCACCTGCGTCCCCCGGACCCGGGCGTCCGGGAGGGGACCCAGGCGCCCGGGCGGTGCCAGCAGCGACCGCATGCGTCACCCGTGCAGACCCCCGCAGCCCCTGTGGATCCCGCGACCCACGCAGACCCCTACAGCTGCCTGCAGCCCACCGGGCCCCACAGACCCCCCGGGAGCCCCACAGACCCCCAAACACAGAGAGGTCCCGGCAGAGCCCTGTAGCTCCACCCGCACCCCGAGACCTACGGACCCCACGGGTCCCTCTGCGGGTGCCCGCAGACCCCGATGTGCCCCCCAGGCCCCTATAGACGCGTATGGACCCCCCCAGCGTGGAGCCGGAGCCTCCGGCGGGGAAAGGGACCCTGGCATCTGGGCGCACCCCCCATAGAGCCGGCGGGGGGGCACCGCCAGCACGGCCCTGGGGCACACGTGTGCGCAAGACACAAACAGGGGCAAGTCGGGGGGTCCCCGGCACGGGGGGGCTGTCGCAGGGGGGGTGGCACACCGTGGCATGGAGGGGTCCCCGTCATGGGGGGGCTATTGCGGGGGGGGGGGTGGCAAACCACGGCACGGGGTCCCCAGCACGGGGGGGGTCCCCATCCCAGGAGGGTCCCGCGGCGGGGCTGCGGTGCCGCAGCGTGTTTCGGGTGCCAACAGGCGCCGCCATCTTACGCACGAGGGGGGGGTTGGGCACTGCGCCCCCCCCCCAGCCTGCAGCAGCCAAAGGGCCCCTGGTAGGGGAGCGAGGGGGGATGCCGGGGGGGCCGGGGGCCGGGGCCGCGCACGGGGCCTCGTGCCGCGCACGGGGGCACGGTGCCAACCGGGGCCATTTTGGCGGCGCTGGGCGGGAGCTGTGTTGGGGATTTGAGCCCCCCGAGCTGGGCAGGGGAGGGGTTGTGTGTGTGGGGGGGGGGGGCTGCAGGGCCCCCCCGCGGACGTGCTCAGATTTGGCACAGGGGCCTGGGGGGGGATTTGCCCGGGGGGGGCAGGGTACACCCCCCAAACTGCCCCCTCCTTCACCCCCCAATGCACACAACAGACCCAGGCGTCTGGGCACCCCCGGCGAGGACCCAGGCGTCTGGAGCCGACCCTAAACACCAGTAAAGCGACCCCAAATCCCTCGCTCCAGCCCCAAAATTACACCTCTCCCTGGCAGGAAAGACAGGGCCGGGCGTCCGGGCCGGGGTCCCCCCCGCGCACACACACACGGCTTTGCCCCTGTGCCCCCCCGCACACGCGCGTGCCCGTCGCAGCCCCTGCGGCACTGCGCACACGTCCCCCCGCCCCGGCTCGGTGCGCACACGCGTGTGCGCTGCGGGTGCCCTGCAGGCACGAGGGGCGGGTGCCCGTTGCACGCCCACGCCTCGGCCAGGGCAAAAGCACCCGCTGGGAGCCCAGCCCACGGCACGGCGCGGTGCGCGGCGCGGTGCGCGGCGGAGCTCGGTGCGCAGCACGGCTCAGGGCTTAGTGTACGGCACAGCTTGGTGCGCAGCACGGCTCAGTGCTCGGCGCACGGCAGAGCCCGGTGCAGCGCAGAGCCCGGTGCACGGCACGGCTCGGGGCTTGGTCCGGCGCCCAGCTCGGTGCACGGCACGGCTCCGTGCACGGCTCACGGTGCACAGTCTGGCATGGCGCATGGCACACGGCTTGGCACGCGGCACACGGCACACGGCGCGTGCTTTGGCACACGGCGCGGCTTTGTGCGAGGCACGCGGGGGCTGGAACCCCCGGCCGGGGCCACCCCAGGTGGGCACAGGGCGGGGGCCGGGGAGGGCCGAGGGTTGAAAGGGGGCCCCGGGCGGCTGCGCAGAACGGCCGGCACCGCTCCGGCCCCAGGGCTGCCGCAGACCCAGCCCGGCCCTGGTGCAGGATCCCTCCAGCGCCCGCTGGGGCTGTGGGTGCCCCTGGGGCATCGCGGGGGGACGGCGGCCCCAGGGCCCCTCCAGAGCTGGGGGGGCAGAGCCGGGAGCCTCCGCCCGCAGCCCTGGCGTGCGCAGCGGCCCCCCGCTGCCCCCCGGCCGCGCCGCCGGCTCCGGCTCGGCCCCCCGCGCTCCCCGCCGGCGGCACTCACCGGGCGCGTGGACGAAGTAAGCCAGGTAGAGGTCGAGCTCCTTGATGGTGACGCCGATGTGGTGGGGCTGGACGCAGAGGCCGGGGCTGGCGCACTGGGGCGCCTTGGCCAGGCGCTCGCCGTCGGTGCTCTCCAGCGGGACGCCCTTGAAGAGGATGACCATCACCAGGTCCAGGCGCCAGACCTTGTCGGCCTGGCGCAGGCAGTCGATGCGGCGGATCTTGCCCTTCTGGTCGGGGTTGGAGAGAACGCAGCAGGGCGCCTTCTTGCCGGTGACGGAGAGCACGAAGTCCTCGCGGCACTCGGGCCGGATGTCCTTGCGCAGCTTGGCCAGGAGGCGCGAGGCCCACTTCTGCTTGACCTCAGGCTTCTCGCCCAGCAGCTCGTCCTTGACGGCGCGCTCCTCCTCCTTCGACATCCGCTTCTCGTGCTTCTTGAAGTACTTGCGCTTGCGGGCCTGCAGGTTGAACCAGGTGTAGGAGAAGGCCCGGACGTGGGGCAGCAGCGCCTCGATGAAGGGGTGGAACTCATCCTGTGGGGCAGGGCGGCGTCAGTGGGGCGGCCGCCACGGGGCGGCCGCGGCCCCGGCAGCTCCCGGGGGACCCCCATCCTGCACGGGGAGCTCCCGGGGGACCCCCATCCTGCACGGGGAGCTCCCGGGGGCATGGCCCCATCCCGCACAGCGGGAGCATCCCTGGGCACGGCCCCATCCTGCACGGGGAGCTCCCGGGCGGGTGCCCGTGCTGCGCAGGAGGAGCATCCCCAGCCACGGCCGCATCCCGCGCAGGGGGCTCCCGGGGGCACCCCGGTGCTGCGCAGGGAGAGCACCCCCAGGCTCGGCCCCGTCCCAGCCCCCGGGGACGCTCAGCTCGGCCCTGGGCATCGGCGGGGACCAGGGATGCGGGATCCGGCCCCGGGAACGGCCCTGCGGGGCTGGGGCACCGGGGCAGCCCCGGCCCGGGGGGACCTGCCGGGGTCCCGGTGCCCAGCGGGCTGCGGGGACGAGTCGGCTCCCGGCCCCCCACGGCCCCGGTGCGGCCCCGTGGTGCTCCCGTGTCCCCAGCCCGGGGACGGCTCAGCCCCGCGTCCCCGGTGCCGCTCAGCGCCGGGTCCCCGTTCAGACCCTGTCCCAGCCCCGTCCCCGGGGTCGCCACAGCCCCGTCCCCTGCACCGGCACAGCCACAGCCCCGTCCGTCCCCGTCCGTCCCCGTCCGGCTCCCGGTGATGCTCCCGCTGCCGTCGGGGCTCGACCGCCCCGGGCACCTCCCCAAGCCGCCCGGTCCCCGTCTCCAGAGCCGGTCCCCGCCGCCAGCCCCGGTGCCACCGATCACCATCCCCGTCCCCATCAGTCCCCGTCGCCGGTGCCACCACCGTCCCCTGTCCCCGCTGCCAGCGCCACCGGTCCCCGTCCCCTGTCCCCGCTCGCTGGTGTCGTCGGTCCCCGGCCCCATCCCGCTCCCCGTCGCGGCCCCCGGTGCCACCGGCGCCTGTCCCCGGTCCCCGTCCCCGGAGCCGCCGGTACCGTCCCGTCCCGTCCCCGTCCGTACCATCGCGGCGGCTCATCCCGGCCGTGGGCAGCTGCCAGTCGGGCCCCGGCGGGGCAGAACCGGGGGCGACAGACGGGGACGGGGGGCGCTACCGGGGGGGGGGGAAGGGGTTAACGGGGGCTACCGGGGGGGGGGCGGGTCCGGGGGGCGGACACTGCGGGGGGGGCTCAGGTAGCGGGGGTCCCGGTTACCGGGGGGTCCCAGCTGCCGGGACGGCGCGGGTCCCGGGGCGCGTCCCTGTCGGGGGGTCCCGGTCCGGGGGTCCCGGTGCCGCCGCGGAGCCGCAGCCGGAGCCGCCGCCGCCGCCGCCGGGCGCGGAGCGCGCGGAGCCGCCGCGGCCCCTTTTGGCACCGGGACCGGCGCGGCGGCGGCCAATGGGGGCGCAGCGCGCGGGGGGAGCGGCCGCGCCATTGGCCGGGCCGGGGGGGGCGGGGCCGGGGGGGGCGGCGGAGTTCGGGGCCGGGACACGGCGGGGGGGGGGGGGGCGGCGGGACGGAGCGGCCCGCGCGCACCGGGAGCCCCCCGCGAGCCCCGTGCGGGCGCCACGCGCGCAGCGCCGGCCCCGTGCAAGCGCCGTGCAAGCGCCGTGCAAGCGCCGTGCAAGCGCCGTGCAAGGCGGCCGGCGGGGCAGAGCCCCCGGTGCCCCCGCGGCCCCGGGGCGGGGGGGGGGGGGGTCGCCAAAACGCGGGGATCCGCACCCAAAGCCGTGCCGGGGGGGGGGGGGTCGCCGCGCGCCCCGACCGCGCTCAGCCTCGTGCAAAGCCTCGTGCAAAGCCCCGTGCAAGGGGGTCGAACGAGGACGCCGCGGCCGCGCTTGCACCGGGGGCCCGGCCCGGGGGTCCGGCCCCCCCCCCCCCGCACCCCGGGACGGGCGAAGGCCCCGGATTTTGGCCGCTTTCCCTGGCCCCGTGGCGGCCCCAGCGCAGAACGGCCCAAAACCTCCGTTTCTGCCCCCAAATCCCCGACGCGGTGCTTGGAGCCAACACCCCCCCCCCCCGGTAATTAATTCCCTCTGTGCGAGGAAAAAAACCCAAAATTTGGGCGTTTCGTCGTCGGGGCTGGGTGGAGGCTCCCGCGCATCGGTGCCCGCGCACCTCCCCAGCCCCAAACCTCACGGCTTTTGCCCCAAAACCGCGACGGGGAAGGGGGGGGCTGTGCGCGGCGTCGCTCCCTGGCCCCCGCCCCCTTCCTGCCCCGTTTTCCTTTGCAAAACCCATAAAATGGGACGCGGCGGCGCTGGCACGGGGGGGCGCGGGAAGAGGGGGCACCCGGGGGCTCTGCCCCCGCCAAGGGGTTCGCACGAGGGGTATCGCGATCGGCGCGAGGGGTCGCGGCCGCACGACGGCTCCGCTCGCGGCAGCCCCGGCCGAGCCGTCCGCAGGGACAGGGGGTACCCAGGTGTCCGGGCCCCCTCCATCCCACGGCCCCCTCCCCTCCCAGCTGGCTGCAGGGCACCCGGGCGGCCGGGGTGGAGGGCTCCCGGACGCCTGGGTCCACCTGGACACCCGGGTCCCTCCCGAACGCCTGGGTCCCCTCCGCGCCTCGGGGAGGGCGCTGGGGTGGGTCGGGCCGGCAGAGCGGGGGTCAGCGGCCCAAACGCCGGGGTCCCCCCGCAGCCCCGGTGAAGACAAAGAGCCGCCAGGTCGGGCCCGCGCCGCCCGGCCGCCTGGGTCCGCCCGAACGCCTGGGTCCCCTCCCGAACGCCTGGGTCCCCTCCCGAACGCCTGGGTCCCCTCCCCGCCCCTCCGCGGGGAAGCCGGGGCTGGCATGGAAGGATCTAGAGGCTCGGCCACCGGGGTCTGCCCAGACGTCGGGGCCCCTGCCCAAGGCCGGGGTCCCCTCCCGGACGCGAGGGTCCCCCCCCGGACGCCGGGGTCCGCGCTGAGGCGGGGTCCGGCCCCAGTGCCGCCGGGCTGCCATTGGCTGCGCCGGCCCCGCATTGAGCCGCAGTCTCGGGCGAAGCCACGTCGCCGCGTCCGCAGCTGCGAGCACCCGGCAAAGCGCCAGCGCGGCGGCGGGGGGGGCGGCGCCGGATTGGGAGGGAAAAGCCCAGAAAAAACAGAAAAGAGGGAAAAAAAAGAAAAAAAAAAAAACCACCCCCCCCCGGCCCCCCCGCCCCGGCAGCGCCCGCCCTCCCGCGCCGCTGCCAGCTCCCCCCGGCCCTCGGCTTCGCCGCGAGAGAAAACAGCCCGAAACAGCCGGAATTGCCGCCAAAAATCCCCCCGGCGGCCCCTGACGCCGCTGCCAAGACCCTCCCGTGCGGAGGGGGGGGGCGGCCGAGGGGGGGGCGGCGAGCGAGGGGCGTCCTGGACCCCCGGGGGGGCCGGGGGGCGGCCACAAGGGACCTCAGCACCAGGCCGGGAGCTGCCGGAACCCCGGCGTCCGGGGGGGGGGACGCAGGCGTCCTGGCGGCCTCGGGGAGAACGTGCCGGATGGTCCTGGCGGGGGACCCGGGGGTCCGGGGGGCACCCAGGCATCTGGGGGGGACCCAGGTGTCGGGGGGGGACCCAGGCGTCGGGGGGGGACCCAGGCGCCCGGGCTGTGCGGAGGAAGCCGCCTGCCTGCTCCCCTGCCCGCAGCCACGTGGAGGACCCAGGCGTCCGGGCTGCTCGAGGGGAACCCAGGCGTCTGGGCCCCCCCCTTCCCCACGCAGCAGCGCCGGGGACGGGACCGGGCCGTGCTGGGTGCCGGGGGGGCACGGGCACGGGGAGGGGGGACGCGCCGCGGCGGCTCGAGGTGGTGCCGCGGCACGCGGGGCCGACGCAGTTTGGCACCAGCAGACCCAGGCGTCGGGGCGTGCCTCCCCCCGCAGCCGGGGAGGGGACCCAGGCGTCCGGGCTGCCCCCCACCCCCCCAACCCCGCTCCCCCCCCCAGAGCGGGCCCAGGCGTCCCGGCCCCCCCGTGGCCTCCTGCCAGGCCGGGCCAGGGGGGCCCCGCGGTGCTGCCGCGTCCAAGAAAGCTTTTTGTGGCCCATCAATAATTCAGGGCCCCCCCGGCCCCCCTGGCCCGGCCAAGGGCTCCTCCATTATTGATGCCGCCGGCACAGCCCCGCGGCCGAGGGACGCAGGGGGGACATGGGGGGACACAGGGAGGGGGATCAGCGAAGCCGCAAGTGCTGCAACACGGGGGTGCGGCAGCGCAGACAGCAAAGCACGCGCAGACATCTTGCCACGCGTGTGCAGGGCCCGGGCACGCGCCTCGCCCGGCACACGGCTCCTCGCACGCGCGGGCAGCGTGCGCGCCGCGCGGACACGCGGCACAACAGCGTGTGAACGCACCGCGCGCAGGCAGCGCACGCCGTGCACGCGCACCCCCCGGCGCGGCGCCCACGCGTGTCGCCCGCCCCCGCCTCGCGCGGCCCCGGGCGCCTCGCACAGCCTTGCACGGCCTCGCACGTGGCGGGGGGGGGCGGTGCCTCCCCCGCACTGATTGCATCAGCCGGCGGCGCGGCCCCGCACGGCCACGCGTGGGGCACGGGGCCCTCGCACATGCCTCGCGCGCTGGCACGGGCACGCACACGCATGCGCTGCACCTTGCACCCGTGTGTCGCACACCTGCGCACGCGGGGATACGACGCGGGCGGCGCGGGAGCGCACCCGTGTGCAGAGGCACCGGGCACACATGCTGCACACACGCTGCACGGGGAGACGCGCACAGAGCGTGCCGGCGCAGCTGCCACGTGTGCACGTCGCCTGCGCACGCATCGCAAACGTGGCGCGTGCATGGCACATGCACGCGCACCCCCACGACGTACGTGCGCGCCAAGTCCCCGTGACACACGTGTGCATCCTCTCTCCCCGGCACATACACCTGCACCCCGTTACATACATGTGCACGTCCCCGCCGTTACACACGCGTGAACCCCGCGCCCCCGTTAGGCACCCGCAGCCCTTTGCACGCCCCAGCCCCTACAGCCTACGGCTGCTCCGCACCCTCTGCGGGCCCTGGCACCAGCAGGGCTGAAGACCAGGAGCTGCGGGTGCAGGGCACGCCCCGCGGGACCGGGGGAGCCCTGTGGCGACGGGCGCCGCCGCGGCCCGCGGCAACGGGCCCCGCAGCAGTGCCGTGCCACGCCGGGCTGCGCCGCGCCGCAGGCGCTGGGGCACATCCCAAACCTGCGCCACACGACATCCCCGGCCCCGCGTCCTGCCCGGGCATCCCGCTCGGCGGCGCAGCCCCAGCTGCGGTCTGCTGCCCCAGGCGCGCCGCGCGCTGCCTGTCACATACGTGTCACATAGGTGTCCCGTACGTGGCACGCGCACGGCGTGCACCCCAGCACGTGCTGAACCCCCAAACGCGCGCCACGTTATGTGCCGCGATGCGCACGTTGCACCCGCAGCGTGCGGCGCGTTGCACCCCGCTGTCCGCGGCACCTCGTGCTCTGCGCCGGCCGCTGCGCCACACCGCGCCCTGCACCACAGCACCTGGCACCGGGCACGGCGCCGAGCGCAGCACCCTGCGCCGCACCCGCCTGTACCACGCTGCTGTAGGGGCCGGCGATGGACGCGTTGCGGTGGCCATCACCCCACCCCCCCGGGGCTATAGGGGCTGGGCACACGCAGCCCCTCGTCCCCTACAGCGCGCGTTGGGCTGCCTCCCTCCATAGCAGCTGGGGGGCAGGGGGGGCTGCGTGGGGACGGGGACGGCTACGTCTTTTCCCCCGTGCTTTGGGGAGGAAATGGCCACGGGGGCATTTTGTGCAGCTGGGGGGGGTCCGTGGGTGCCCCCGCTCCACCCCAGGGATCACCCAGGCGGTGACAGTAATGCTGATGTCGTGACAGCGAGGGTGACGTTGACCCACGTCGCTCCCAGCCTGGGCTACGTCCCCCAGGGTCCGGGCAGGGGTAGGGGCAGCTCCGCGCGGCTGGGAGCCCACGGCTGGGGGCCCTGGGGGGGCACGGGGGGACACGGGGGGACACCGTCCCAGCGAGCAGCCGCGGCACTGACAGCTGGAGCCCGGTGCTGGGCCGGGGGCTGCATCCCGGTGGGGGCTGGGGCCACGCGTGCGGCCGCAGGGCTTCACCGCAGAGGCTGCGGGTTACGGCACGCAGAGAAGAGCCGCTGCCAGTTACACCGGCTATAGGTTGCATCGGCTATAGGTGACGGGGACCGGCGCCGCGCCAGCGGCAGAGGAGGTACAGCCCGTGCCTGGTCAGCCACAGGCCTGGCGGCAGGAGCTGCCGCTATACGTGCTGCTATAGGTGCCGCTACGCGTGACGCCATCCGTGCCCGCGGCTGGACACGGCGGCCGGATCCTGCGCACGCTGAGGGCCTGGCCCTGCGCCGGGGCCGGGGGGCGGACGACGGTGGCACCGGCCCAAAACCGCCCAGAAACGGCTCGAGAGGGAAAGGGGGGGGGGCGAGAAGGGAGCACACGTGTGTGAGCGTGCGGTGCCAGCGCAGGCACACGGCCGTGCTTCGGCACACTCAGGATTGGGCCCGTGAGGCTGCCGTGCACGCGTGTGTGCACGCACGTGCGTGCACGGTGCGAGACCGCGGGTACGCGCGGGGGTGCGCGCACGCGTGCGGAGTGCAATCACGTACGCGCACCGGCGAGCACATACGTGTGCAGCGTGTGACTGTGTGTGCACGCAGGAGCACACGCGTGTGCGATTGCGTGCGGGAGGGAGCACACGCGTGTGTGCTGGCACGGGCAGGCGGGCTCACAGGCGCGTTGCTGGCGTGTGCAGGCAAGGGCACACGCATGTGCAATGGCGTGTTGCTGGCGCGTGCACACGCGTGTGCGGGGCGGGCGCCGAAGCTGCGAGAAGCGCCGCTGGCCGCCCGCCCAGACGCAACCGGCCGCCAAAACCTCCCCGAAAAGCGGGAGAAAAGGGCAACGGCGGGGGGGGGAGAGAAGCAACGCCCCGCGGGGGGGGGCCGGGCCGCCCGGGCGACCATGGCGAGACCCCGGGGGGACCCCAGGACAGCCGGGGGGGGGGGGGGCAGGGACCCCCACAGGATCTCCCACGGGGACCCCGGTGCCACAGCCCCCGAGACGTGCCCCCACCCAGTGCCCGGCGTCGCCCCTCCTCACGGACCCCCCAGCCCCCCCCCCAGCCCCCACGGACCCCCAGCCCCCCCGCAGCGACCCCCCTCCCCACGGCCCCCCCCCAGGACGAGGCGTCCCCCGGCCCCGGTGCCCCCGCGGGGGCCTCACCCTCGCCCGGCCCCCCCCCGGAGCCCCCCCCCGGAGCCCCCCGGCCACGGCCCCCCCCGGGGCCGGGTTTCGGCCCGTCCCGGCCGTGCCCACAGGCACAAAACACCCGTGGGCACCGGTCGCCCCGTCCCGCGGGGGCCCCGTGGGCGACACCTCCCGTGGGGCAAAGACCCGCAGCCCCCCTTCCCGGGGGTCGCCCCTGCCCCGTCTCCCCCCGCCGCGGGAAGGGGCTCGGCGGCGGCACCGGGCCGGGGGGCCCCGGGGCGCTGCCCCGCACCGGGCCGGGCACAACCGGGGCCCCCGCACCGGGGTCCGGCGGGGCCGCTCGCACCGGCCGGAGGCGGCAGCGGCCCCGGACCCGTCCAGCCCCCGCGGCGGCCGCGCACCGGGAGCGGCCCCGGTGACGGCGGAGGAGGCGGCGTCGCCGCCCGCCCGGTACCGGCAGCAGGGGAGGGGTCGCACCCCCCCCCCACCGCACCCCCGTTTTAGGGGGGGGGCGCAGCCGTTCGCGGCGCGCAGCAAAGCCGGGAGCGGAGCCCCGGGAGCGGACCCGCCGTTACCGGACGCCCCCCGCCGCCGGCCCCCCCGCCCGCGGCCGTACCTGGGTGAGGCAGTACGGGGAGTACATGGCGGCGGTGTCAGCCGCGGCGGGGCATGGCGGGAGGCGCGGGGGTGCCGGGGCCGGGGGTCCCGGGCCGGGGGTGCCGGTGCCGGCGGTGCGCGGGGAAAGTTTGCCCGAAGTTGGCGCCCGCCGCACTTTTGCCGCGGGAAGCGGCGCGACGGCCCCGCCCCCCGCCGGCCCCGCCCACTACCCCGCCCACGGACACGCCCACCCGCGGCGGGCCCCGCCCTCCCCTGCCGCCGGCCCCGCCCCCGCCCCACGGGCACGCCCCCGCCGGGACCGGGGGGACACGGCGGGCGTGGGGACACGGGGGCGTGGGGACACGGGGGGGGACACGGGGGGACACGGGGGGACACGGGAGGGACACGGGGGGGCAACAGTGGGGACACAGGGGGGACATGGGGGGGGGGGGGCGTGGGGACGCAGGGGGGACACGGAAGGACACAGGTAGGACACAGGGGGACATGGAGGACACGGGGGGGACATGGGAGGACCACAGGGAGGACAGGGGGCAGACACGGGGGGTGTGGGGACACGGGGGGGACATGGGAGGACCACAGGGTGGACACAGGGGGCTTGGGGACACGGGGGGGGACACGGGAGGGGACACGGGTCCCCCACCTGCCCCATCTGCATCCCTCTCCCCGCACGCCCCCCCCGTGCAGGGACCCCGCAGCCACAGGGCCCCGGCGAGAGGAGCCAGGGGCCGCTGTGGGTCCCCACTGGTGACAGTGACAGCAGCGGTGGCAGTGCCGGCGGTGGCAGCAGGGAGAGAGGCAGCACAGGCCGGTGAGCGCCGTGGCGACCGGGCTGTGACAGCGGTGATGGCGGTGCCGTGGCAGTGCCGGTGCCGGTGGCTGTGGCAGTGCCGGTGACAGCGACAGCACCAGCAACGGTGCCAGTGCCGTGACGATGGCAGTGCCGGTGACCGTGTCCTGGCAGTGCCAGTGCCGATGACAGGGACAGTGGCAGTGATGGTACCGCGGCAGTGTGGGTGACAGTGACAGTGGCGATGGCAGTGGCGGTGACGGCGGCGGTGGCAGCCTCATCTGTCATTCCGGCTGCGGCCGCGTCCCTCTGCCATCTGTCACCACCCGGTGCCAGCGCTGGCACCGCCGCCACCGCCACCATCACCCCTTCGCTGCCGGAGACGCCGTCACCGCCGCGGCCCGAAGCACCGAGGGGTGGCAGGAGGGGCCCCGGCTTTGGGGCGCCCCGGGGGCCCTGGGCCAGGGGAGCCGCGGCCGGAGGGGACCCCAGGAATGCGGGGGGGGGGGTCCTCAGCATCGCACGGCTCCACAAAGCCCCCGGCCCTGCCCGGCCCCCCCGTGCCCCCCCGGCCAGAGGGGACCCAGGCGTCCGGCGCGTCCGAGCCCCCGTGTCCCCGTGCACACGCGTGTGCAGCCGGCGTGCGTCGCACGGGGCCCATCGCGCCCCCCCCGTCCCCACCAGCTGCTCGGGGGCCGCCGGCGCCAGATGTGCCGCCGCGACCGGCTGGGGCCGCAGATGGAGCCGAGCGCGGTGGGCGGGGGGGGGGACGGCGCTCACACACGCCGCCACATGCAACGACGCGCCCTGACACGCCCTGACACGCCGTGACATGTGACGACACGCCCTGACACATTGCAACATGCTCTGACACGCCGCAACCTGCAACGACACGCCCTGACACGCCAGGACGGGCACCGACACCGCAGCGCGTCAGCTGCCGGCCCCGGGGACGCGCGTGGGAGGGGGACCCAGGCGCCCGGGACCCCCTCACCCCTGGGAGGGGGAAATGCCCCCCGCGGTGGGAAATCCGGGGCGGTGGGGTCTCGACGGTGGGGAAGGACAAAGGCGGGAGCGAAGGAACCGCAGAGGCCCCAAAATCGGGCGAAACCGCCCCAAAATGGGCCGGTTTCCAGCCCCTCCCCTTGGCCGGGTTTCGGGGGGTTCACTGGGGGTTGGGAGCGCGGACACCTGGGTCCCCCAGATGGCGGGGGGGGGCTGCAGTGGTGGCGGGGGGGCCCGGACGCCTGGGTCCCCCACCCCGGGGAGGCCTGGGGAACATTTTGGGGCGATTTCGGGGGATTTTGGCTCTGGTTAGCGGCGGGTTTTCGCCGGCTGCCGAGGCCTGGAAGCCATTAGGGCTCCCCCCCCCCCCGGCCCCCGGCAGCTTCAGCCAGAGCGGCGGGGGGGGAGCGGACCCAGGCGTCCGGGGGCCCCGGCCCCCCCGTGGGGCCGCCGTGGGGAGCGGTCCCAGGCGCCCGGGCTCCCCCCACCCCCTGCTCCCGTCCCCCGGCCGCGGGGCCCCCCCCAGGGGGGACCTGGGGGCTGCTCCGGGGGCCGGGGGGGGCCGGGGGGGGCCCGGCCGCGGGCAGGGAGGGGTTAACGCCGCCGAGCCCTTGGCAGCGCGCCCCGGGGCTTGGCTGCGGCTGAAAGGGGAGGGGGGGGGGCGGGGGGGGGGAGGGGCGGGGGGAGGGGAGCCCGCTCCGAGCCCAAATCCTCCCCCCCACGGGGGAGGGGCGGCGGTTTCGGAGCATCGCGGCGGGGAGCCCCCCCCCGCTCCCAGCGCCGTTTCGGGGTCCCCGCCGCCCCCCCCCCGCCCCAGGCGGAGCCCCCCCGATACCAAGGGGGTCCCCACCCCCCCGGGGCGACCCCGTTACGAGCCCCCCTCCCCCGCCCCCGTCGGGGTCCCCCCACCCCGGGCGCCGCCCGCCGCCCCCGGCTCCTCCCCCGCGCAGCCCCCCCCGCCCGTCACCTCCCGGCGCGGCTTCCGCCCGCGCCTTCAGCCGCTTCCGCCCTCGCTCTCCGCCGCTTCCGGCGCGTCACTTCCGCCGCCCGCGCAAGATGGCGGCGCCCATGGGGCGAGCGCTGGCGGCGGCGCTGGGCCGGGCCCGGGTCTCGCTGGCGATCGCGGCCCCGGCGCGGCCCTACCGGGCGGCCCCGCTGCGGCGCAGGACGGGCCCGGCCCCGGCGGACCCCGCGGACCCGCGGGCGGCGGCGCGGCGCTTCGGGCGGCTGGGGGAGGCGGCGGCGGTGCCGCTCTGGCGGCTCTGGCCCGACCCCGAGCAGCTGCGGGCGGCGGAGGCGGAGGAGCGCGAATGGGACCCGCCGCTGCGGGAGGTGGAGGCGGTGCTGGACCGGCGGGAGCGGGAGGAGGCGCGGCGGCGTGAGGAGAGGTGGGGCGGGGCCGGGGCGGGGGCACCGGGGGAGCTGGGACTGGGGGGAACTGGGGGAACTGGGATCGGGGGGGCACCGGGGGAACTGGGATCGGGGTCGGGGGGCACCGGGGGAGCTGGGACTGGGGGGAACTGGGGGAACTGGGATCGAGGGGCACCGGGGGAACTGGGACTGGGGGGAACTGGGGGAACTGGGATCGAGGGGCACCGGGGGAGCTGGGACTGGGGGGAACTGGGGGAACTGGGATCGGGGGGCACCGGGGGAACTGGGACTGGGGGGAACTGGGGGAACTGGGATCGAGGGGCACCGGGGGAACTGGGACTGGGGGGAACTGGGGGAACTGGGATCGGGGTCGGGGGGCACCGGGGGAGCTGGGACTGGGGGGAACTGGGGCCACTGGGATCGGGGGGCACCGGGGGAACTGGGATCGGGGTCGGGGGGCACCGGGGGAACTGGGACTGGGGGGACTGGGGGCACCGGGGGGCACTGGGGGGAACTGGGGGAACTGGGATCGGGGTCGGGGGGGCACCGGGGGAACTGGGACTGGGGGGAACTGGGGGCACCGGGGGAACTGGAACTGGGGGGAACTGGGGGAACTGGGATCGGGGTCGGGGGGCACCGGGGGAGCTGGGACTGGGGGGGAACTGGGGGAACTGGGATCGGGGTCGGGGGGCACCGGGGGAACTGGGACTGGGGGGAACTGGGGGCACCGGGGGAACTGGGACTGGGGGGAACTGGGGGAACTGGGATCGGGGTCGGGGGGCACCGGGGGAGCTGGGACTGGGGGGAACTGGGACCACTGGGATCGGGGGGCACCGGGGGAACTGGGATCGGGGTCGGGGGGCACCGGGGGAACTGGGACTGGGGGGAACTGGGGGCACCGGGGGAGCTGGGACTGGGGGGAACTGGGGGAACTGGGATCGGGGTCGGGGGGCACCGGGGGAACTGGGACTGGGGGGAACTGGGGGCACTGGGGGGAACTGGGGGAACTGGGATCGGGGTCGGGGGGCACCGGGGGAGCTGGGACTGGGGGGAACTGGGGGAACTGGGATCGGGGTCGGGGGGCACCGGGGGAACTGGGACTGGGGGGAACTGGGGGAGCTGGGACTGGGGGGAACTGGGGGAACTGGGATCGAGGGGCACCGGGGGAACTGGGACTGGGGGGAACTGGGGGAACTGGGGGCACTGGGATCGGGGTCGGGGGGCACCGGGGGAACTGGGATCGGGGGGCACCGGGGGAACTGGGACTGGGGGGAACCGGGGGCACCGGGGGAACTGGGACTGGGGGGAACTGGGGGCACCGGGGGAACTGGGACTGGGGGGAACTGGGGGAACTGGGATCGGGGTCGGGGGGGCACCGGGGGAGCTGGGACTGGGGGGAACTGGGGGAACTGGGATCGAGGGGCACCGGGGGAACTGGGATCGGGGTCGGGGGGCACCGGGGGAACTGGGACTGGGGGGAACCGGGGGCACCGGGGGAACTGGGACTCAGGGCACTGATGAGAACTGGGATCAGGGAGACACTGGGAGAACTGGGATCGGAGCTGGGGGGGCACTGAGAGAACTGGGATCAGGTCTGGGGGGGGCACTGGGGAGAACTGGGGGTACAGCGGTGGCACTGGGAGAACTGGGATTGGAGCTGGGGAGACACTAGAACTGGGATCAGGTTGGGACAGGTACTGGGGATAACTGGGGGGCACTGGGGGTACAGTGGCGGCACTGGGAGAACTGGGATCGGGGCTGGGCAGACACTGGGAGAACTGGGATCAGGTCTGGGGAGGCACTGGGGGTACATTGGTGGCACTGGGAGAACTGGGACCAGGTTCGGGGGGGGCACTGGTGGAACTGGGATCAGGGTCGGGGGGGAGGACACCAGGAGAACTGGGACTGGGGGGAACTGGGGGCACTGGTGAGAACTGGAATCGGGGCTGGGGGGGCACTGGGGAGAACTGGGGGCAGTGGGACTGGGGGGACAGGAGGCACTGGGAGGACTGGGACCAGGGAGGCGGGCGGGACTGGGGGCGTCCCATCCCGGGGTCCCCCTCTCTCCCCAGGCAGCAGCTGGTGGCCCGCAGCCTGGCGGCGATGCCGGCGCGGGTGAGCGCCTGGCGGCAGGAGCGGGAGCGGGCGCGGGAGCGGGCGCGGCAGGACGCGGCGCGGCGGCAGCGGTTGCTGGCCGAGGCGGGGCTGGGGGGGGCCCCCCGCCCCGGGACCCCTCCCCGCGGCAGCGCCAAGGCCGAGGCGCTGCTGCAGGACCTGGAGCGGCGGCAGCGGCAGGAGGAGAAGCGCCGCCGGCGGCAGGAGCGGCAGGAGGCCGCCCGTAGCGCCATGGCCGCCGCCGAGGCCGCCGCCGCCTCCCGGCCCCTGCCGGGGGCCCCCCCCGAGAGCACAGGTGCCGTCTCCTCCTGAGCCCCCCGCCCCCTCCTCGAATCACACCCACGCGGCCCCAAAATGGGTTTAAAATTCTGCATTTAATGTTTTCCCCCCCGAGTTGTGGTTCTTCCCGCGGTGCTGCCCCCCCCCCCCCCCAGGGCCGAACGGGGGAAGGGGGGGTCGGAGGACAGGAGAAAGCGGTTTGCCGAGCACCCCCCCAGCGCGGGGGGGCTCCGGGGGCTCCACCAATCGCTGCTGCTCCCTCGGGGCGTGGCGAGGCTGGGGCCCAACGGGGGTCCCGGTCCCGCCCCGCCCTGAAAGGCAAAGCCACACCCACAGCCCCGGGGGGGCCGTGCAGAGCTGTGTGTGTCCCCCCCCCCCGCGGTGGGACCCCCCGGGAGGCCGCGTGGGCCCCCCGCCCCCCCCGGAGGTGGGAGGGGGTGGGGGGCGCCTGCCCCGGCCCCTCAGTCGTCGTCGAAGTTCTGGCTGAGCAGGAAGTTGGCCGCCAGGTTCTCGTTCTTCTCGCAGGCGAAGTAGGCCTGGATCACCAGGCTCTCGGGGAAGCCCAGCGCCTTCAACTGCGGGGGAAAGCGTTCACTCTGGGCCCTACTGACACCCCGGGGCAGGCACAGCTTCCCACCGCCGCTGTTAACTCTGGACCCTAATGGTAGCTCTCGCTGCGTGCCCCCAAACGATAACTCCGCACACGTTACCAGTTGGGAGCAGTAACTCTGGTCCCTAACGACAGCTGCAGAGCAGCTATTGCCTTCCTGGTTCTCACTAACAGCCGCTTTCTGCTGCTGTTTACTCTGGAACCCAGTGAGCACGGCCCAACTACTGCCGTTCCTAACAGCCGTAAGGACGCTGCCTCCCCCAGCGTTAACTCTGGGCCCTAATAAGAGCTCTAAGTAGGTCATTTCTCCAGTTCCCTCAGCGCCGTAAACGCTGGTTGCTACTGATGGCTGTAAGCCACACGCAATGACTTGTACCCACAGATCACTCGCACTGTTAACTCTGGTCCCTACTAACAGCAAGGAGCTCCCGCCGACGGCCGAGAGCCGGTGCCCCCCGCGGTGCCGCGTCGCCCTTACCCTTTCTATGGCTTCTTTTTCCTGAGGCGTCACCTGGATGTAGTTCATCTGAGGGGACTCGTCCCCGATGGCGCCCATCTCCCCCTCGAGGTCACCCAGCTCCCCCAGCGGCTCATTCAGCATCTGGATGAACTGCTCCTGGTGCTGGCTGATTTGCTGGGGGAGGGAGGGAAGGGGGGTGAGTCGGGGGGTCCCGGGGGGTCCCAGGGGGTCCCGCGGGGTTCGGGGGGGCCGGGTACCTGGAGCAGCTGGGGGTTCTCCTGGCCCAGCTGCTGGAGCAGGGCGGGCAGCAGGGCCGGGTTCTGCTGGATCACCTGCCGCATGTTCTGGAACTGGGGCTGCTCCCGCAGGAACTCCAGCGGGTTCTCCCCTGCGGGTGGGCGGGGCCAGTGGGCGGGGTCTGACCAGGCCACGCCCAGGGGCGGGGTTTAACCAGCCCCCCCCCGGAGGAGAAGCCTCCTCAAGTCCCGCCCTGGGAAGGCAGGGCCTCCCCCAAGCACTGCCCCGGGGGGTGGAGCCAGCAACAGCCCCACCCACTGACCACACCCCAAACACGCCACACCCACAAAAGGGGCGGGGCCTATAAGGCCCACACTCACCCAACGAAGCCATACCCTGGGCAATCAGTGCTCATCCACACCCAAAGGGGAGGAGCCTCCAGGCCACACCCCCGACCAGACCCCACCCATTGGGGAGCAGCCCCACCCAGAGTGGGTGGGGCCTCCCGGGGTGTGGCCAGCCGCAGCCCCACCCAGTGGGCGTGTCCCACAGAGGCCCCGCCCCACCGACCTTCAGGCGCCGGCTGCTCCGGGGGGCGGCTCTCCTGCACGGGCGGGCGCTCGGGCTCGGGGCTGCCGGGGATGCCCTGGGGGCAGCGGGGGTCAGGGGGGCCCTGGGCGCCCCCTCCCCACCCCCCGGCTCCCCCCGCCTCCCCCCCGCTCACCGTCAGCAGGTACTCGACGGCGCGGTGGGGGTTGTTGTAGCTGGCGCGCAGCGCGGCCACCACCCGCTCCCGCTCGTACCCCATCGACATGATCTCCGTCAGCATCGTCTCGTACTCCGAGCCCGTCACTGCCGGTCCCGCGTCAGCGCTGGCCCCGGGACCCCCCCGGGCCCCCCCGGGCCCAGGACCCCCCCCGCCTCCCCCCGGTTGCCTGCGCTGCCCCGTAACAAGGACCCCAACGCCAAAACCCCCTGTTTGTGCGTCCCGGTCCCTCACCCACCGCCCTCCCTCACCCGGGGACCCCCAAAGCATCTTCCGCTCCCCCTCTTCTCCATCCCCGCTCAGGAGCCCCCCACACCTCCCCCCATCCAGAGCCCTCCCCGCGTCAGGGGCCACCACGCGCTGGGCAGCCCCCACCCCACCGCCTCCCTGGGGACCACGCGTCCCCCCGCCCCAGGGGTCCCCCCGCCCCAGGGGTCCCCCCACGCCCCTCCCACCTCGTGCCCCTTCCCCTCGCCCCGGGGACGCCCCCGTCCCCCCCTCCCGCGCCCCCGGCACCCACCGAGGGTGGAGGCGGCGTCGGCCGAGCGCCCCGCACTACCTGGGGGGGGAACAGAGCTGCGGATTCAAGAGAGAGATTTGGCAGCTGGTGCCTTTCTGGGAGCTCCGGGGCGCAGCCGGCCCCCCCCCAAAGCCCCCTGTGGCCCCCTACCCCCCCCCCACGCTGGCCCAGCCCCAGCCCCCCTCTCCTGCTACTCCCCCCCCAGATCTCCTCTGTGCTGGCCCCCGATCCCCCCGCCGCCCCCCCAAACGCTTCGCTTCAGCCTCTCTGGCCCCCAGCCGCAGGCTCTGACAGAATTAGACCCCCCCACCCCCCCGATTCCCCCTCCCTGGGGCTCTGCCCCCCCTTACCCCGCCGCGGGCTCCGAGAGGGCGAGCGGAGGGAGGTCGTGGGACGGCGTCTCCTCGCTGGGGGCGGCCGGCGGCGGGGGGACGGCGTCAGCGGCCGGGGGGGGCCCTGGTGCCGCGGGAGGCTCCGAGGCGCTGCCAGCTCCGGCCTCGGGGGCTGCGGTGCCCAGTGCCGACTTGGCCTGCGGGAGGGGGTCGTGAGCAGGCAGCTGGGTCTGGGGGGCTCCCGTTTTGGGGAGGGGGATCCCACCTTGGTCACCATGACAACCACAAAATTCTTCTCGTCGATGCGGTACTCGCGGATGGGGACGTCATCGCTCAGGATCTTCCCGGCGTAGATGAGCTTCTGCCCGGCCACGGGGAAGGCATCGCTGCCCTTCTCCGCCTCGATCTTCTCCTTCAGCGCCCGCACCTGCGGGCGCAGGGGGTCAGGGGCGGCCCCCAGACGGGGTCACCCCAAAAGCACGGATTCCCACCAAAACCAACGGGGACCCCACGAGACAGGGGAGCCATCGTCCCGCCTGCGGCCGGCGGAGCGACGGCCTCCGGGCTGGGGCAGGCGGCAGCAGGGGAGGCTGCTCTGAGCCCGGGGGGCTCCGCCCCGCCCCGGCGTGCAGAGGACCCGGGCCGCCCCCGCGGGGGGCACCGGGGAGCCCGGGGCTGCACGACAGGAACCGCCCCCCCCGCGGCTGCGCTGCAGCGGGCGCGACGCCCGCGACCGCCCTCCCTGGAGGGGGCACGGAGCGCGCCCGGCCGGGCCGCGGTGGGGCGAACCCCCCCCGCGTACCCCGCACACGGCGCCATCCTGACGCGGGGAGCGGCCCGCGACCCCCCGCGGGGGCACAGAAGCCCCGGGCCGCCGCGCTCCGGGGGGGAGCCGGGCCCCGCCGCCGCGGCGGGGAGCGGGATCGGGGCCGCCCCGGGCCGGCGGGGGGTGAGGCCCGGCCCCGCCCGCCCGCGCCGCGGGGCCGCCGCCGGCCGCGCCCGCCCGGGCCGCGCTCACCGTCTCATGCGGCTCCATGCGGATCTTGAAGGTCTGCTGCTGCAGCGTCTTCAGCGTCACGGTCACCGCCATGGCGCGGCGGCGGCGGCGGCTCCTCCCGGCGGCCCCACAACATGCAACTCACGCCGCCGCCATCTTAGGCGCCCCGCCGCTTCCGCCACGTGACGCGCGGCCGGAACTGCGTCACGGCGCGGGCCCTTCCCGCCTTCCCCCCCCCCACCCCCGCCCCGCGGCGGCGCCCCGGTCACGTGAGACAGGCGAAGGGCGCGGCGCCCCCGTCACGTGACGCGGAGAAGGCCGCGGCGCCCCCCGTCACGTGAGCCGCGCGGCGGCACAAAATGGCGGCGGCGGGAAGATGGCGCGAGCTGAGGCAGCGGAGCCGAGGCGGCGGCCGGGACGAGCGTTAATTTAATAGAAACCGGCTCGCGACACCCGTACAGCCGCGTGCGCCCGCGGAGCGCCCCCCCCGCGCCGGTACCGGGGGCCGCCCCCCGCCCCGCTCCCCCCCCGCCCCGGTACCGGGCCCCGCGCCCCTTCCTGAGTCCTCGCCCCGGGGGGGCCCGGCCCCCGCCCCCCGGGCCCGCGGCGGCGGCCATAGAAAAGAGTCCAGGTCTCACAGAGACGAACGGTGCCGCCCCGCGGCCGCCGGGCCGCGCCGCGCTCACAGCTCGTCCCGCGGGGCCGCCTCCGCCTCCTCGGGCTCGGGCTCCTCCTCCTCGTCCTCCTCCTCCTCGTCCCCGTCCCCCTCCTCGTCCCCCTCCTCCTCCTTCTGCTGCTTCTCCTCCTCCTCCTGCTTCTTCCGCTGCTCCTCGTCCTGCTGCTCCTTCATCTTCCTCTCCGCCTCCTGCGGGGGGGGGCGCGGGGTCACGGCCCGGCCCCCCCATCTCGGTAGCCCCCTCCCCTACCTTGGTGGTCCCCCAGGTCTTGCTCCCAACCCTACCTTAGTGGCCCCCCGGGTCTCATTCCTGGCCCCCCCACACCTTGGTGGCCCCTTCCCCTACCTTGGTAGCCCCCCAGGTCTCATTCCTGGCCCCCCCCACACCTTGGTGGCCCCTTCCCCTACCTTGGTAGCCCCCCAGATCTCATTCCTGGCCCCCCCCACACCTTGGTGGCCCCTCCCCTACCGTGGTGGAGCCCCAGTCTTGTTCCCAGCCCCTCCCCTACCTTGTTGGCCCTTTCTCCTACCTTGGTGGCCCCCTCCCCTATCTTGGTAGCCCCTCCCCTACCTCGGTGGCCCCCAAGGTCTCATTCCTGGCCCCCCCTACCTCAGTGGGCCCCAAGGTCTCATTCCTGGCCCCCCCCTACCTCAGTGGGCCCCCAGGTCTCATCGGTGGCCCCCTCCCCTACCTTGGTGGCCCCCCAGGTCTCATCGGTGGCCCCCTCCCCTACCTTGGTGGCCCCCCAGGTCTCGTTCCCGATCTCCTCGGCCAGCTTCTCATCATCGGTGATGAGGAAGTTGTCAAAGATGGTGCCGGACTTCACCTGCGGGACGGGGAGGGTCGGGGGCGTCAGGGGGTGACACGGGACCCCGGGGGTGACACGGGGGTGTCAGGGACCGCGACGGTGACGCCGGCGCCCCGCGCACCTGCCAGAGGTCGAGGCCGATGACGCCGAAGCTGTCGTAGGCGTAGAGGTGGGGGTCGGGGCTGTACTCGGGGTTGTCGATCTCGGGGTGCACCCACTTCCCCTTGTAGTCGGGGTTGTCGATCTGCCGGGGCCGCCACTCGCCCTGGGGGGCGCGGGGGGTCAGGGGGGCGCGGGGGGTCCAGCCCTCGCCCCCCGCGGAGCCCCGGGCCCTCGCCCCCCGCGGAGCCCCCGCCTCACCTTGTACTCGGGGTTCTGGATGACGGGGGGCTCCCACTCCCCATCCATCTCCTCGTCCCAGTCCTCCGGCTTCTTGGCGTCGGGGTCGGGGATGTGCTCGGGTTTGTCCCAGTCCTGGGGGGGCCGCGGGGGTCAGGGCGCCGCCGCCACCGCGCCGCCGCCGCCCCCCCCGCAGCCCCCTCCCCACCTCGGGCTTGGCGTCCTCGGGGTCGTCGATCTTGGCCCGCTCGTCCCAGTCGTCGGGCTTCCGCGCCTCGGGGTCCTTGATCTTGCGTGGGGGCAGGAAGTCCCAGTCCTCCTCCAGGCTGCCCGACTCCACCCGCGCGTTGTCGATCTTCACCTCGTAGGTGTTGTCGGGCCGCACCACCAGCGTGTACAGGTGGGTGAACTCGTCGTCCTGCGGGGAGCGGCGGCTCAGCGGGGCCGCGGAGCCCCGCCGCGGGCCCCCCGCGCCCCCCACCCACCTTGCAGCGGATGTCCTTGTTGATGAGGACGTTCTTCCCCTTGTAGCTGAAGATGACGTGGACCTTCTTGGTGCCGGGGCCGCAGATGTCGGGGCCTGGGGGGGAGGGCGGGGTGAGGGGGGGCCCTGCGCGGCGCCGCGGGGGGCCGCGGGGGGCACGGGGACGCACCGAACATGATGTTGTACTCGGAGTCGCCGTGCATGTCCTCCTGGCTCAGGCCGGCCGGGAAGAGCTTGACGTAGCCGCCGCCGCAGTCGATGTTCTGCTCGTGCTTCACCGTGAACTGCACCACCAGCGTCTTGTCCCGGTTGCTGAAGGGCTCGAAGCGGGAGGAGAGGGCGTAGAACCGGGCGTCCTGGCTCGTCTGGATCCCTGCGGGACGCGGGCACCTTGGAGCGGGGGGGACTCCCGGCCCCGGGGGCCCCCACCCGGCCCGGCCGCGGGGCTCCCCTCACCTTTGTCCTTCTCGGCGTCGCCGTAGAACTTGCCAGCAGTGAGGACGAACCGGCCGTAGTCAGGCTTGTGCTTCGATTCCACCCACCGGCTGGTCCAGGCGTCTGCGGGAAGGGAGCGCTCAGGACCCCGAGCCCCCTCCCCACGGCTGGGGGGTCGGTTCTGCCCCCCAGCGCAGAGCCGGGGCAGCTCCCGAGGGGCCCATCGACGAGAGCTGCCCGCCTGCACCCACAGCCAGAGCTGGGCCCCCCCCAGTGCTGGGAGCCCCGGAGGAAGCTTGGGTCTGGGGGTGTCTCCTGCTGCGGGGCTGCAGGAGGATTTGGGGTCCCGGGGAAGGACGAACCCCCAGCGTGAGCCCGCTCCTGTCCAGCCTCCCCCCATAGGGAGCACCCCAGCCCCGCAGTGAGGAACCCCTTGGGGGGTCCCCACTCCTGACAGCCCCCATCCACTGCCCCTCCAGCCCCCCAGGCTGGGGGGGGCCTCTCAGCCCCCTGTAGCCTCCCAGGGCCCATTCCCCAGCCTCCCCTCCCCAGGACCACCCATCCGAGCGGGCCCTGAGCCCCCCTCCATCGTTCTCCTGACCCCTACCCCTCTCCTAGATCTCCCAGCTCCCTTATCTCCCCCAGCTCTACCCGAGGACTGACCCAGAGCCCTCACCCCCCCACCCCTCCAATGACCCTCATCCTCCCCAGCCCAGGGGAGACCCCTCACCCCCCCCCCATCCACTCCCAAAACCAGGCCACCCCCCCCCCACGGCCCCTGACCTCCAGCTCAGGGGAGGCCTCCAGGCTCCCCCGTACCCTCCCTCACCTCAGAGAACACCCAGGGTCCCCACAGCCGCCTCCCTCACCTCGGGGGACTCCCCCCTCGACTCCTTATACCTCAGGTGCCCCCCAAGTCCCTACAACCTCCCTCCACCTCAGTGACCCCTCCCAGGTCCCCTTCACCTCAGAGGACCCCACGGCTCCTCAACAAGCCCCGCCCTCACCTCAGCCCTCTCCCCCCGCCAGGGGACCCCGGCCCCCCCTCACCTCCGTCCCCGAACTCCTCCCGGAAGAACTGGGTGGGCCCGGCCGCCGCCAGCGCCAGGAGGGCGCCGAGCATGACGGGGAGGCTGAGGCGGCTCATGGCGGCGGTCCCACGCGGCGCGGCCCGGTTGCTCCCTCCCTCCTGGCCCGGCGGCGCCCGGCACTGCGGAGGGGGGCGGTGGCGGCGCTCGCTTTTATATGCCCACCGCCCCTCGGCCCGCCCCCGGCCCCGGCCCATTGGCCCGCGCCCGCGCAGGGCCCGCTCCCATTGGCCGGCCGCCCGCTGGCCGCTGGCGACGGCGCCCCCGAACGTTGGCGTCCCAGATGGCCGCTTCCCATTGGCTGAGCACGACGGCCAATGAGGAGCGACCACGCGTTCGGAGGGAGACGCCCCCCCCCCCCCCTCGCGCGCTCCTGTCCTCGCTCCGCAGGGAGCGTCACCGCAGTCACGTGGGGCCGGGCGCTCTTAAAGGGCCAGGCCTCCCGCTGACCACGTGGGGGGCGGCGCCCGCCGTCCCATAACGGCACCGGGAGGGGGATCGGGCCCTGGCGCGACACGGGAACGCGCTGGGGGGCGCGACACACGGGACCGGGGGTCTCCCTGTTGTCCCAGGGATTTATGACCTAATACGGAGCTGTGATGCAATGATGATGTAATGCGACACAATGATGTCATAGCACACGTGAAACCCAGGAAGGTGCAAGGCCGGGGGCTGCGCTAATGAGGCGCTGGCGCCCCCCCCCCCCGGGGCTGTCGTCATGACGACGAGGCACCTGGGGTTGGCGACACCACGGCGACAGGCCGGCAAACCGGGGCCGGGGTCGTTGTTGCCGTGGTGACGGGCCCGGGGGTAAAGTCGTCCGGCGCCTCGTGACGTCACTGTGCAGCCTCACGACGTCACGCCCCCCCCCCCAGCCGCCGCCCCCGGCGCCCCCCGCCGCGCTCAAGATGGCGCCCCCCAGCCACGCTCAAGATGGCGCCCGCCGCGCCCCGCCCCGCGCGGCGGCGCCGCTTCCGGTCGGCGCGGGGAGCGCTTCCGGCGGGCGCGATGTCGCCGAGCGTGGCCGAGCTGCTGCTGCGGCGGCTGGAGCGGGCGGCGGCGGGGCCCGGCGGGGGCCTCTGCAGCCTGGAGGCGGCCGCCGCGCTCGGCCTCGACCACCAGACGCTCGTGGGCGCCGTCAAGAGCCTCCAGGCGCTGGGGGAGGTGGGAGCGCCCGGGCGGCGGCGGGGGAGGGCGGGCCGCGGTGCCGGTGCGGAGCCCCGCGGTGCCGGTGCCGATCCCGGTGCGGAGTCCCGCGGTGTCGGTGCTGATTCCGGTGCGGAGCCCCGCGGTGCCGGTGCCGAGTCCCGCGGTGCCGGTGCCGATCCCGATCCACGCGGTGCCGGTGCCGATCCCGGTGCTGATCCCCGCGGTGCCGGTGCTGATTCCGGTGCCGATCCCTGCGGTGCCGGTGCCGATCCCGGTGCCGATCCCCACGGTGTCGGTGCTGAACCCAGTGCCGATCCCTACGGTGTCGGTGCTGATCTCAGTGCCGATCCCCGCGGTGCCGGTGCCGATCCCGGTGCCGATCCCCACGGTGTCGGTGCTGATCCCAGTGCTGATCCCCACGGTGTCGGTGCTGATCCCGGTGCCGATCCCCACGGTGCCGGTGCCAATCCTGGTGCCGATCCCCACGGTGTCGGTGCTGATCCCAGTGCCGATCCCGATGCCGGTGCCATCCCCGCAGGTGATCGAGGCGGAGGCGCGGGCGGCCACGCGGTGGGAGCTGAGCCCCGAGGGTGCGGAGGTGCTGCGGGACGGCAGCCCCGAGGTGCGGCTCTTCCGGAGCCTCCCGGCGGAGGGGCTGCCCCAGGGCGAGGCCATGGTGAGCGGCGGGGGGCTACCGGGGGCTACCGGGGCCGGGGGGCAGCGGGGAGCGGCCCCCGGGTCCCTGACGGCCGCCCCGTCCCCGCAGAAGCTGCCCGGCGGCTCGGTGGGCTTCAGCAAGGCCATGGCCAACAAGTGGCTGCGCCTGGAGAAGGGGGCGCCCGGCGGCCCCCGCGTCCTCCGCGCCGTGAGTGTCCGGGGGGACGGGTCGAGACGGGGATCCCCGGGGGCGTCCCGGGGTCCCCGCGGCGGCCGGGGCCGTGCCCGCGCCCGTCCCCAGCCCGCGGTGCCCGCAGGTGGCGGAGGTGCAGGACGCGGTGCAGCAGAGCCTGCAGCGGGTGCAGCGGGGGGAGGCCGAGAGCCTGCCTGAGCGCGACCGCGCCGACCTGAAGAGGAGGAAGCTGCTGCTGGAAGTGTGAGCGCGGCGGGGGGCCGGGGGGGGGGGCGGGTTTGGGGGCGCCCCCTGACCCCCCCTCGCCCCCCACAGCACCCTCAAGTCCTACTGGATCCGCAAGGGCAGCGCCTTCAGCACCGCGGTGGCGCGGCAGGAGACGGAGCTGACGCCGGAGATGATCGCCACGTGAGTCGGCGGGGGTCAGCCCCGCCGTGACCCCCGGACCCTGCCGTGACCCCTGACCCTACCACGACCTTGCTGTGACCGCTGCCGTGACCCCTGACCCCTGCCGTGACCCCTGACCCCGCCCGCAGGGGCTCCTGGCGGCAGCGTCCCTTCAAGCCCTACAACTTCTCGGCGCTGGGGCTGCCGCCCGCCTGCGGCCACCTCCACCCCCTGCTGAAGGTGCGCTCCCAGCTCCGCCAGATCTTCCTGGAGATGGGGTGAGTGGGGGGCGCGGGGGGCCCCGGCCGGGGGGTGCGGCCCCCCCTGACGCGGCGGCCCCCCAGGTTCACCGAGATGCCCACCGACAACTTTGTGGAGAGCTCCTTCTGGAACTTCGACGCCCTCTTCCAGCCCCAGCAGCACCCGGCCCGCGACCAGCACGACACCTTCTTCCTGCAGGGTGGGTGCTGGGGGCGGGGACGCGGGAGCCCCCCCAAACCCCGCTGACCCCTGATCCCTGTCTGCGCCCCCCCAGACCCCGCCGAGGCCCCCGAGCTGCCCGCCGGCTACACGGCCAAGGTGAAGAAGGTCCACTCGCAGGGAGGCTACGGCTCGCAGGGGTGAGGGCGAGACCCCGGGGTGGGCGGGGGCGGGTTGGGGGGCCACGCGCCCCCCGCCCCGCGCTGAGCCGCCCCCCGCCAGGTACAAGTACGAGTGGCGGCTGGAGGAGGCGCGGAGGAACCTGCTGCGCACCCACACCACCTCCGCCAGCGCCCGCGTGCTCTACCGGCTGGCCCGCCAGGTGGGACGGGTTCGGGGGGAGACGCGGGGAGGGGGTTTGGGGGGCCCTGCCTGACCCCAGCCCTCCTCTGCCACCCCCCAGGAGAAGTTCTCCCCGGTGAAGTACTTCTCCATCGACCGGGTTTTCCGCAACGAGAGCCTGGACGCCACCCACCTGGCCGAGTTCCACCAGGTGGAGGGGGTGGTGGCCGACCGCGGCCTCACCCTCGGCCACCTCATGGGCACCCTCCGGCAGTTCTTCACCAAGCTGGGTACGGGGGGCGCCGGGGGCGGGCGCGCGGGGGGCCGGGGACTCGCCAGGGCCCCCCTCACCCCGCTCTGTCCCCAGGCATCACCCAGCTGCGCTTCAAGCCGGCCTATAACCCCTACACGGAGCCCAGCATGGAGGTGTTCAGCTACCACGAGGGTGAGGGGGGCCCCGGGGGGTCTGTGTGGGCCCCCCCATGGAGCAGGGGGGTCCTGGGGGTCCGCATGGGCCCCCAAGGAGCCCTGGGGTCTGCATGGGCACCCACAGAATGAGGGGGGGACCCCACAGTCTGCATGCGTCCCCCCCAGAGCGTGGGAGGGAAATTGGGTGACTTTTCGGGGTGGCAACCAGCTTAGCCTCGTTCTGTCCGCTATGGGGTGGGGTGCCCCTAGAGGGTGGGGGGCTCTGGGGTGGTCCTGTGGCGTGGGGGTCAGCCTAGCCTCGCCCTCTCCCCTGGGGGGGGCTTTGGGGTGCCTCTATGGGGCAGTGAGGCTCCGGGGTTCCCACACGGGGTGGCCCGGTCTCACCCTCTCTGAGGCAGGGGGTCGCTGGGGTGCCCCATGGTTGGGGACCCCACCTCACCCCCCATGGGGTTGGGGTCCCCGCTTCACCCCCCAGGGCTGAAGAAGTGGGTGGAGGTGGGGAACTCGGGGATCTTCCGCCCCGAGCTGCTGCTGCCCATGGGGCTGCCCGAGAACATCTCCGTCATCGCCTGGGGGCTCTCGCTGGAGCGGTGAGTGGGGGGCGGCCGGGGGCCGTGGGGAGGGGGCATCCCCGTCCCCGCTGACCCCCCTCTCTCTTGCACCAGCCCCACCATGATCAAGTACGGCATCAACAACATCCGTGAGCTGGTGGGGCACCGGGTCAACCTGCAGATGGTCTACGACAGCCCTCTCTGCCGCCTGGACGCCTAGGGGTGGGGTGCCCCCAATAAAGCCCCTCTGCCCAGCCGGGTGCCTGTGTCTGTGCCGGAGCCGGGGACCACGCGTGGGGCGGCGCTCGGGGAGGGTTTACGGTGCGCAGGGGGCCGGGAGGCCGCAGGGCCTCACACGGCTCCGGGGGCGGCCGCGCCCACAGACGGCCCGGACCCGACCGCGGCTCCCCGCCACCCCCCCCCGGGGAGCCTCGGCCCGGCGGCCCCGCACCGGGGCGCCTCACCCGCCCCTCAACCGGGCTCCGCGTCCCCCCGGCGCGCCCCGAGCCGAGCCGTACCGAGCCGAGCCGGCGCCATGGCGGCCGCGTCCCCGCACCGCCCGCCCCGGCCCTTCCCGCCTTTTCCCGCGCCGCCTTTCATTCGCCGCCCCGCGGCCCAGGCGGGCGCCGATTGGCCGGCGCAGGTGCCCGTCACCCGCCGAGGCCCCGCCCACCGCGCTCCCCTCAGCGCCGTGAGGGGCGGCCCCGGGTCCCGCGTCCCCCCTCGCCGGGCTCCGGCCAGCGCCGCTCCCCGCTCCCCTGCGCGGCCCCCCGCTCCCACGGCCGCCCCCCGGCTCCCCGGTCCCGGTGGCTGGACCCTCCTGGGGCTGGGGGTGTCGCAGCCCACCGTAGGCCCTGAGCGGCGGCACCGGAGCCAGCCCGGTCCTTCCCCCCGCGGCGGCCCCTGCCGAGCCCGGCCGTGCCCTGGCCTCTGCCGAGCCCGGCCGTGCCCTGGCCCCCGACGGCCGCCTGCACCCCAGGCCGGGCATGTCGCGAAAGGAGCGCGAGGGCCCCGAGCCGGAGCCGGAGGCGGCAGCGGGCGACAGCCCCTTCTTAGCAGCGCTGGGCAGGGACGAGCCCCCCGGCGAAGACCCCGACAGGTAACGCGTGTTCCGCCCTCCGTTACCTCACGATTTTGACGTAAATTGAGGAAAAAAGAGCGTACAGGGAGCGACAGCCCTGTGTGACACACACATCCCCTTGCCCGCGGGCCACCGCCTTCGTTAGCAGAGTTCCCAACGCTTCCCAATTAATGCGAGAGCAGAGCGCGGCCCCGTCCCTGCGGGGTGCCTGCCCCTGATGCGTGGGTCCTATGTTTGGGCCGAGGACGGAGGCGCTGCCCGCGGCCCCCCGGCCCGGCGCGGAGGCGGCACTGGACGGCCAGGCCTCCCGGTATTTCGCGTCGCTGGATGCCAGCGTCGGGGCCCTGCAGCAGCGTGCGCAGCAGCTGATCGACAGGGTGAACGACAGCCGCAAGGAGGACCACACCGTGATGAGCGGCTTCAGGGAGAGCCTGCTGCTGAAGGTGGGCGCCGGGGAGCGGCGGGGGGCTGCCCGCGCGGGGGGAGCGGCGGGCAGGGAGACCCCAGCCCACGCCAGCCCCTCGGCGCCGAGCGGGCCGCTCAACGCGTTTAATCGCGTTATTCCACCCGAATTAGCGGCAGGCTGGGGGGCGGTGAGACGAGGTGCCGCGGGGAGGGAGCGTGGTGCGAGCAGCCTCTCGCAGGGCGCCGGCGCCAGCTGCAGAGCCTGGTGTGCCGTATGCACCGGCGCTCGCTGCCGTGGCGGAGGGAGCACCCCCGGCCCCTTCGGGGGCGGCTGCAGCTGTCTCTGGCCCCGCACTGAGGAGCAGAGGGGACGCCAACGGCTCCCCCGTCCCCGCGCAGCCGCTGGCTGTCCTCGCTCGGCTGCGCGCCGCACCAGACTTTGCTCCCGCCGGCGTCCCTGCAGCCGGGGGGGGCCGTGCCGGCAGGGCGGGAGGGGGGGCTCCCGCAGGCCCATGCGCAGATGGCGGCTCGGCCTCGGCAGCTGCGGCCCGCAGTGACCCAGCACACGGTGGCTAGCGCGGCCGGCGCTCCGGCTACCGTGGGCGCAGCTGGCGGTGGCGGCAGCCAAGCCAGGCCGGGAGCTGCGCCAGCCTGGGCGGCTGCAGCTGCCACCCCCCTCTGGGGACGGCAGCCGGGCGCCGGCCGTGCCAGCGGCGCTGCCCACCCCCACACGCTGGCAAGAGCCGTTTCCCCCCTTTTCCGCCCCGGCGCGGCAGGTTTCGGGCCTGGCGGAGCAGCTGGAGGAGCGGCTCTTCCATCTCTACGGCCTCCACAATGAGCTGATCCAGGAGCGGCTGCAGGAGCTGGGGGAGGTGATGGAGCGCGTGGGGCAGGCCGAGGCCGAGCTCCAGCAGGTCTGCCGCACCGTGGAGGCGGCGTACCGCGACCTCTGCCTGCAGCCCGAGGCCTGAGCGGGGCCCCAAATCCGCAGGGGCCCCCCAAATCCACGGGAGCCCCCCCGGCAGCCCGCCTGCCCTGCGAGCGGGGCGTGCGTCACCCCCCGCTGCCGTGCCAGGGCAGCCGCGAGCGGGAAAGGGGGATTTTGGCCCAAAAGGGCTTTTCCGTTGCTGTTGGTGTTTGGGTTTGGCATGAATAAAAAGAGCAAAAAACACCCAAAAGCTGAATCCGGGGGGGCTGCCAGGGCTCCGCCGCCCGCTTGCTCCAGCCGCTTGCCGGGGCAAACCCCGCCGCGTGCAGCACGTGCCGAAGCCACTCTCTCCCGGTGGCAGAGCTGCGTCCTGGCAGCTTAATTAATGCTGACGAGGCCGGCACTGACAGCACAGGGTGGCTTTTCCACCTTTTATTGGCGAGTGGCTGCGAGGACGGCAAAGGCACCGAGGCAGTTCACCGGCCAAGAGGCTCCGCGGCAAAGCCTGGCACAACCGGGCTGCCGGGTCCCTTGGGTGACACCAAGTCGCATCAGCGACAGCGGCTCTGTTAGCGATACCTTGTCCCGTCGGTGACACCGAGTCCCATCGGTGACGCCGGGTCCGGTCGGTGACAGCAGGTCCCGTCGGTGATGTGGGTCCGGGCATCGGCGCCGTCTCCTCATGTCCTTCGCCGCGAGGAGCGGACGCGTCCCCCACGGGGGACGTCCTGGCCTCGCTGGCAGCGGTGTGAGGCCGGTTGTGCCGTAGAGCGTCGCAGCCACGTGCCGCCGGTGCGGTGCCGGGAGCCGTCTTCCCCCACTAGTCCCGCGGTGCCGGCGGCTTGCCGGGGGCGAAGGCCTGGATGCCGGTGATGGCTCGGCCCAGGATCAGCGCGTGGATGTCATGGGTGCCTGCGGGCGCGGGAACGGCCAGGCCTCGGGGGCGCCCGGCGGCGCCGGTGCCAGCGGGACCCCGCGTCCCCACCCGGTGTGGCGGTACCTTCGTAGGTGTTGACGGCCTCCAGGTTCATCAGGTGCCGGATGACGTGGTACTCGTCACAGACCCCGTTCCCCCCCAGCATGTCCCGCGCCTCCCGGGCGATGGCCAGCGCCTTCCCGCACGAGTTGCGCTTCAGCATCGACACCATCTCGGGGGCCGCCCTGCGGGGACGGGGACGCTGGCAGCCCCCCGCCACCACCGCTAGACCCCCCCCCCGGCTCCGCGCCCCCCCATGGCGGCACCCACCTGCCCTCGTCCTTGAGGCGGCCGAGGCGCAGGCAGGCCTGCAGCCCCAGGGCGATCTCCGTCATCATGTCCGCCAGCTTCTTCTGCACCAGCTGGTTGCGCGCCAGCGGCCCCCCGAACTGGTTCCTGCGGCGGAGCGGGGCGGTGGGGCCAGGGGGCGGGCGGGACCCCCGCCCCGGGCACCCCTCGGCCCCGGCGTTACCTGTCGAGGACGTACTGCCGCGCCGTCTCCAGGCAGGCCTCGGCGGCGCCCAGCGCGCCCCAGGCGATGCCGTAGCGGGCCTGGGTCAGGCAGCCGAAGGGGCCCTGGGGCGAGCGGGCGTCACCGGGGTCCCCGTCCCGCGGCGGGGTCCCCGTCCCGCGGCAGGGCCCCCCGCGCCTCCTCCCCGCGCCCCCCTTACCGCCAGGCCGACGGCGTGGGGCAGCAGGTTCTCCTCCGGCACCTCCACGTCGTCCATCACGATCATGCCGGTGGCGGAGGCGCGGAGCGAGAACTTGCCCTCGATTTTAGGGGTGCTGAGGCCGGGCATCCCCCGCTCCAGCAGGAACCCCCGCACCCGCCCGTCCTCCTCGCAGACCGCCCACACCAGGCACAGGTCGGCCGCCGGCGCGTTGGTGATCCTGGGCGCGTTGGGGGGGTCAGGGCGAGGGTCTGGGGGCGTCGGGGGCGCCCCCGTCCCCCCGGTTCGGGGCTCACCAGGTCTTGGAGCCCCGCAGTGTGTAGGTCTTGGCGCTGGGGTTGTAGCGCGCCCGCGTCTCCATGCGCCCCGGGTCGCTCCCGTGGTTGGGCTCCGTCAGCCCGAAGCACCCCAGCAGCTCCCCCCGCGCTGGAGGGGGGGCGTCAGGGGGTCCCCGGGACCCCCACGGCCCCCCACGGCCCCCCCTGCCCAGCTCGCTCCCATGGCTGGGCTCTATCAGCAGCTCCCCCTGCGCTGAGGGGGCGTCAGGGGGACCCCAGGCGCCCCGTGGCCCCCCCGCGCCCCACAGACCCCCCCACCTGCCCCAGTAGCCCCCCTCCTGCCCCATGCCCCCCCCCCCGGTGCCGGTCTTACCCAGGCGGGGCAGGAAGCGGTCCCGCTGGGCGGGGGTCCCGTAGGCCAGGATGGGGTGCATGACGAGGGAGGACTGGACGCTCAGCACCGAGCGGTAGCTGCTGTCCACCCGCTCCAGCTCCCGCGCCACCAGCCCGTAGCCCACCGAGGTGGTGCCCGCGCAGCCGTACCCTGGGGACAGCGTCACCCCACGGAGACCCCCGGCCCCCCCAGCCGCACCCCGGGGACAGCGTCACCCCACGGAGACCCCCGGCCCCCCCAGCCGTACCCTGGGGACAGCGTCACCCCACGGAGACCCCCGGCCCCCCCAGCCATACCCGGGGACGGCGTCACCCCACGGAGACCCCCGGCCCCCCCAGCCATACCCGGGGACGGCGTCACCCCACGGAGACCCCCGGCCCCCCCAGCCGTACCCCGGGGACAGCGTCACCCCACGGAGACCCCCGGCCCCCCCAGCCGTACCCTGGGGACGGCGTCACCCCACGGAGACCCCCGGCCCCCAACTCCAGCCCTGCTCCCCGTCCCCCGCAGCCCTCTGCCCCCCCAGGAACCACCCCTCTGTCCCCATGAGAGGACCCTGCCCCCAGGGACACCCCCAAGGAGGACCCCCGCCCCCAGCCCCTCCGCAGGGGTCCCAACACTCCCCCGTGGCACCGGGACCCCCCAATAACACCCTGGTAACCGCAGGGGGGCCCCTGGCCCCCCCACATCCACCCCTTGCAGTCCCCCAGCTCCCTTGCTGTCTCTAGGGGGACCCCAACTCCCCCCCAGAGTCCCCCCCACCCTCTGGGGGGTCCCGGTCCCCCCATTTCCCCCCCTCACCTTTGATGGTGGGGCCCAGCACCCCCAGCGCCCCCATCTCGGACACGATCTCCCGCTCAAAGACTGGGGGGGGGGGCACAGCGGGGCGTGAGGGCGGCCGAGACCCCCGGCCCCCAGCCTTGGCCCCCCAGGGCCCTGCGGGGAGGGTGCTCGGGGGGGTGTGGGGAGGATTAGGGGGCGTCGGGGGTCCGTACCCTCGTGGCGGTTGGCGTGCAGCACGCGGGGCAGCAGCCGCTCCTGGCAGTACTTGCGCAGGGCGTCGCGCAGCAGCCGCTCCTCAGCGCTCAGCAGCTCCTCCAGCCCCAGCGGGTCCCGCCAGTCGAAGGCGGCTGCGGCTGGGGGGGGCTGCGGCTGGGGGGGGGTCAGCACCGGGCCCACGGCTGGCCCACACGTCTGCCCCCCGCCCCAGCGGCGAGGCGGGGGGGGGATTGGGGGGTCTCGGCCCCCCGTCCGCACTCACTCACCCTGCGGGGGGGGGGGCCGTGCCCCCCCAGCGGACGCCGCTCCTGGCCAGGCGCAGCAGCGGGGCGGCGAGGCACAGCGCCATGGGGGTCTGGGGGGGGGCAGCTGATTCGGGGGCCCCCAGGGACCCCCAACCACTCCCCTAGAGACTCCCCAACCACCCCCTCCAGGGACCCCCAACCACTCCCCTAGAGACCCCCCAACTACCCCCCCAGGGACCCCCAACCACTCCCCTACAGACCCCCCAACTACCCCCCCAGGGACCCCCAACCACTCCCCTACAGACCCCCCAACTACCCCCCCAGGGACCCCCAACCACTCCCCTAGAGACCCCCCAACTACCCCCCCCAGGGACCCCCAACCACTCCCCTACAGACCCCCCAACTACCCCCCCAGGGACCCCCAACCACTCCCCTAGAGACCCCCCAACTACCCCCCCCAGGAACCCCCAACCACTCCCCTACAGACCCCCCAACTACCCCCCCAGGGACCCCCAACCACTCCCCTAGAGACCCCCCAACTACCCCCCCAGGGACCCCCAACCACTCCCCTACAGACCCCCCAACCACCCCCCCCAGGGACCCCCAAGACCCTTAAATACCCCCAGACCCCCCCCAACTGCCCCAGGGCCCCCCCAACTCCCCCCTAAGGGCCCCCCTGCCCCCCGCGCCCCCCCCAGCTGACCCCGACCCCCCCCAACAGCCGCCGACCCCCCCCGGGCCCCCCGCACCGTGCGAGCTCGGCGGCGGCGAACGGGCCCGGAGGAGCCCTCGGCCGTGACGTCACGGGGGGTGGGGCGGGGGCGTGACGAGGGGGCGTGACGTTAACCCGCGCCTGCCCGGGCTCGGGGGGGGGGCCGAGGGCCGCGGGGGGGTCGGGGGTCCCCAGGGCCGCGGCGCGCGGTGCCGCCGGAGCGCAGGGAGGCGCGGGCCGGCGTCGGTGCTGTACAGGATTTATTGGCCCCGGCCCCCCGGCCCGGGGGGCGTTTGCATAGCGAGAACGGGGGGGCGGTGACGTCACGGGCGGGCTGGTGATGTCGCCTGCTTGGCCGGCCCTTGCGGTGATGTCAGCCGCTGTTGTGTGACATCGCCACCGCTCGGCACCAGTCACTGCCCCCAGCCCGCTGTCACCGCGGCTGTGACATCACCATTCCCGCTCTGCCAGTGACACCGCAGCTGTGACATCACCATTCCCGCTCTGCCAGTGACATCACCATTCCCACACCTTCGAAGACACTACAGCCGTGACATCACCATCCCCACACATTCGGTTACATCAGAGCTGTGACAGCGGCACCCCCGTTACATCGTAACTGTGACATCGCCATCCTACGCCATCAGTGACATCATCATAACTGTGACATCGCCATTCCTGTGCCATCAGTGAGATCGTAACTGTAACATCGCCATTCCTACGCCATCAGTGACATCATAACTGTGACATCGCCATTCCTATGCCATCAGTGACATCGCCATTCCTACGCCATCAGTGAGATCGAAACTGTGACATCGCCATTCCTATGCCATCAGTGAGATCACCATTCCTACGCCATCAGTGACATCGTAACTGTGACATCGTCAATTCCGCACCACCATCGATGCCGCAGCTGCGACGTCACCGCTCCACCGACACCTGTTGTGACATCACTCTCGCTCCCCCGTGGCCACCGCCGTTCCCCCTCCCCGAGGGCCACCAGAGCTGCGCCCTCGCCCCTCCCGCCCCGCCTGTGACATCACCGCTGTGACATCAGCAGGGCAAGAACCGGGGGCAAACAGGAGACTGGGGGGGGGGGGAGCAGGGCCGGGGGGGCTGCCGGGCCGATGACATCACACGGGAGGGAGGCGTCACAGCGTTAACCCTTCGCGTACGCGGGGAGGCGCGGGGGGCCCCGCATGCCTGGGGTCCCCCCTATTTACAGCCGGGGCGGGGGGGGGGCTCAGCGGGCGGGGGGGGGCCCGGCGCCCCGCGGGGGGCCCAGCGCCCCCTCCCCGTCCCCGGGGGCCGCGCCGGGCCCCACCACCACGATGGGCACCGGGGGCCCCCCCGCGGCGCCCCCGCGCCGGGCCTGCTCGTGCTCCTGCACCGGGCTGAGCGCCTTGGGCGGCCCCCGCGGCCCCCGCTCCGGCTCCTCCGCCGCCGCGGCCTCGGCGCCGGGGGGGCCCCCCAGCAGCAGCGGCAGCTCCTGGCGGCCCAGGCGGCGGGCGGGGGGCGCGGGGGGGCGGCCCCTCGGCCGGGCTCTCCCCGTCCCACTCGGCCAGGCTCTGCAGCGGCGGCTCGGCCGGGAAGTCCTTGCGGGCGGCCTCCAGGCCGTGCTTGCGGGCCGCCGCCGCCGCCTTCTCGGGGGGGCCCCGGCGGGCCAGGCGGGGCGACTCGGCGGCCTTGGGGTGCAGCTTGGCGGGGAAGGCGGGCGGCGAGGCGGCGGGCGGCGAGGGCGTGTGGGCCAGCGGCGAGAGCGGGATGCTGCCGGCCGACTTGCAGCGCGCCGCCCGGTACTGCCGCTGCAGCTTCGGGGAGAGGCCCTGCAGCGAGCTGGGCCGCAGGTGGGGCCCGGCCGGCGCCGGCGAGGGCGGCGCGCTGGAGCCCGGCGAGCTGCTGGGCGGGGAGGCCCCTGCGCCGGCCGCGGGTCAGAGCCGGCGGCGGGACCGGGGCCGACCGGGGCCTCCCGCCGCCGCCGCCAGGCTCGGGGGGGCCCCGCGGCCGCCGCTGCGACCCCCTGCGGCCGCCGTAGCCCCGCTCCCCCCCCCCCCCCCGCGGCCCGGCCCGGTCCCTCCCGGCCGCCGTAGCCCCGCCCCGCCGCCAGGGTCCCGCCCCCTTATTGACATGGCCCCGCCCCCGTGCCCGCCCTGTTACCATGGTCCCGTTCCCATGGTCCCGCCCCCTTCCCCGCCCCTCTGTCGTGGCCACGCCCTCCGTTACCATGGTCCCGCCTCACCCCGTTGCCATGGTCCCGCCCCTCCGTTTCCATGGACCCGCCCCCCTGCCCCGCCCTGCTCCCATTGTCCCGCCCCCCGCTGCCATGGCCCCACCCCCCGTTCCCATGGTCCCGCCCCCCCGTTGCCATGGAGGCGCGTACCCGCCTCGGCGGCGCGCGGCGGGAGGGCGGGGTCCCGCGCGCGCGCGTGGGTGGGGGAGGCGGGCAGGCTGTCGGAGGAGGAGAGCGAGCGGCTCAGTGACGTCAGCGAGCGGCTCGTGTGCAGCAGCGACGCCTGGCGGGCCAGGTGCCGGAACAGCGCGCTGCGCCGCCTGGCGGCCGGGAGGACCGTCACTGCGGCGGCCGGGCCCCGCCCCCGCCAGGCCCCGCCCCCGCCAGGCCCCGCCCCCAGGCCCCGGCCCCGCCCCCGAGCCCCCCAGTGCCCCCAGTCCCTCCAGTGCCCCCCAGTCCCTCCCAGTGCCGCCCGAGCCCCCCAGTCCCCCCCAGTGCCCCCCAGTGCCCCTCAAGCCCCCCAGTCCCCCCCAGTCCCTCCCGGTGCCCCCCAGTGCCCCCCGAGCCCCCCAGTCCCTCCAGTTCCCCCTCAGTCCCTCCCAGTGCCGCCCGAGCCCACCCCAGTCCCCCCCAGTGCTCCCAGTGCCCCCCGAGCCCCCCAGTCCCCCCAGTGCCCCCCAGTGCCCCCCGAGCCCCCCAGTCCCTCCCGGTGCCCCCCAGTGCCCCCCGAGCCCCCCAGTCCCTCCCGGTGCCCCCCAGTGCCCCCCGAGCCCCCCAGTCCCCCCAGTGCCCCCCAGTGCCCCCCGAGCCCCCCAGTCCCCCAGTGCCCCCCGTCCCCACCTCTCGTGGCCGCCCCCGGCGCCGCCCCGGCGGTTCCTCCGCGCCATCTTGGCCCGGGCGCTGCGGCGCCGCGCGGGGCCCAGGCGGATGGACGTGTTCTCCAGCGGCGTCGTCGTCACCAGCACCTTCGTCCCGCTCTGAGGCGCAGCGGGTCACTGCCGCGCCCCGCCGCGCCCAGCCCCCCCGCCGCACCCACCTCCCGCCGTGACCCCACCAGCACCCGCGACCCGGCCGTGACCCCACCGTGACCTCTCACCCCGTGACCTTGTGACCCCCACAGCCCCATGACCCAGCGACCCCACGACCCCTGACCTTGAGGATGAGCTCGACGACCTCGGTGTGCACCAGCCCGTGGACGGGCTCCCCGTTGACGTGGGTGATGAGGTCACCGGCGCAGAGCCCCGCCTCCTGCGCCGGGCCCCCCTCCTCCACGTGCTGCACCAACGACGCACCGTTACCCACAATGCACCGGGGCCGCGGTGCCCCAGCCCGGTCCCGCTCTGTTCCCCGGCCCCGACAGCGCAGCGGGCGCTGCAGACACCCCCGGTCCCCCCCGTGTCCCCCCCCGTGTCCCCCCCGTGTCCCCCCACGTCCCTCCGTCCCCACCGACCCCGACACCGTGGTGGCCTCTGCTCTCCCCACGTCCCCCTGTCCCCCTCTGTCCCCAATGTCCCCGTCCCAGCGTCCTCCCTTGTGTCCCCCCGTCCCTTGCTGACCCCCATGATGCGGTGGGCACTGCTCCTGTCCCCCCGCCTCCCCCCGTGTCCCCATGTCCCCCAGCGTCCCCCCCGTCCCGCTGACCCCCATGATGCGGTGGGCACTGCTCCTGTCCCCCCGCCTCCCCCCGTGTCCCCATGTCCCCCAGCGTCCCCCCCCCGTCCCCTGCTGACCCAGACGACGTGGTGGACGCTGTAGACGTCGCTGTCCCCCAGGTAGACGCGGATGGCGCGCAGGGTGAAGCCGAACTTCTTGCCGGGACGGGGGATGGCGATGGGGGAGCGGGGGGCAGCCACCGCCGGGGCCAGCTCCCGCCCCGGGGACGAGTCCCGCGAGGACGGGTCCGAGGACAGCGACCGCGGGGACATGGGGCTGCCCAGGGGCGAGGAGCCGGGCGCCTCCCCTGCGCCCCGCCGCTGGCACCGCGCCCACGGACACGGGCGTCCGGGGCACCCGCTGCCCCCCACCCATGGGACCTGGGGTCCCACCACCCACGGAGACCCAGGCGGCCAGGGGAGGCCCCCAGCCCCCCACCCCCACGGGGACCCAGGCATCCACGGGGACCCCCACCCCCCAGGGGGACCCGGGACCCCCCACCCTCATCCCCAGGTGTCCAGGGGACCCCCACTGCCCCCCTGGGGACCCGGGGGACCCACACCACCCATGGGGACCCGCGTGTCCAGGCTGCCACCCAAGGGGGGGGAGGCCCGAGGGGATGCTGGGGTCCCGGGGGAGGGGGGTTTGGGGTCCCGGGGGGTTTGGGGTCCCGCGGGAGGGGGGTCTGGGGTCCCGGGGGGGTTTGGGGTCCCGCGGGAGGGGGGTCTGGGGTCCCGGGGGGGTTTGGGGTCCCGGGGGTGACACTCACCGCTGGGGATGATGACAGAGAGGGCGGTGGCCGACGCCGACTTGGTGACCTTCCCGGGGCCACGGGGGCTGCGCTTGTCACCCCCCGCCTCGGGGGCCACCCCCGGGTGCCGCGGCCGCCGCAGCCCCAGCTCGGCCCGGGGGGGCGGCAGGTCCCCGGCCCGCGGCGCTCGCTCCCCTGGGGGGGGACCGGCCGGTGAGGACCCAGGCGTGCGGGACCCCCCACTGGGGACCCAGGCACTCGGGACCCCCCCACCCAGCGGGACCCCGGCGCCCGGGACCGACCTGGCTCCTCGCTGGCTCCATCCGCGGCTCCATCGCGGGGGGGGAGCCCCGTTGCGGGGGGGCGGCCGCTCCTCGGGGGGGGCCCCGGGGCGCCCCGGCTCCAGCAGCGCCGAGAAGCGGCGACGGGCGCCCGGGGGGGGGCTGCCCTCGCCCTCGGGGGGGGCCCCCTCGGCCGCCGGCAGGCGCTTCCTGCGGGGACCCAGGCGTTTGGGGGGGTCCTGGCCACCGCACCCCCCCCGCGCCCCCTCCGGGGGTCCCAGGCATCCGGGCAGACCCCGGGGGGCCCGGGCGTTGCCCCCCACCCTGGGGACGCAGCCTGACCCCCCCCCCCCCAGGGACCCCGGCCTCCCCGGGCGCTCACAGCTCGGGCGAGGCCGTGCGCCAGCCGCGGTCGCGGGCGAAGCCGTCGCGTCTCCCCTCGTCCCGCGGACGCCCCTTGGCCGCCTTCGGCTCCTGCTGCTGCGAGAGCTGCTCCAGGCTGCTGTACACCTGCGCACCGGCACCCCCTCGCACCCCGGCCCTTGCACGGGGGTCGCACGGGGGTTTGCACACGCGTGGCTGCACGGGGGTTTGCACACGCGGGGTCGCACGGGGGTTTGCACACGCGGGGTCGCACGGGGGTTTGCACACACGTGGTCGCACGGGGGTTTGCACACGCGGGGTCGCACGAGGGTCACATCAGGGTTTGCACGGGGCCGTGCGCGAGGAGCCCGCGCTGCACGGGGCCGTGCGAGGTCCTGTGCGTCCCCGTGTCCCTGCACCCCCCCGTGCCCCCCGTCCCTGTGCGTCCCCACCCCTCTGTACCCCCCCCCCCCCGGGCCCCCACCTTGCTGAAGCGGGGGGAGCAGGACGAGAACTGCCGGATCTCCACGGGTTCGTCCTCCGTCGTGTCCTCGTCCTCGTAGGAGGTGACGTGGGGGTACCGGTCCGAGCGCGCTGGGGGTGAGGGGGAGAGACGGGGTGGGGGTCCCGTAGGGTGACCCCAGGAGGGGTGAGGGACCCATGGGGGGGGTCCCTGGGCGGGCCCATGGGGGGATTCCTGGGGGTCCCATGGCGGGGGCTCAAAGGTCCCCGGGGGGGGTTGTCCCTGGTCAGAATTCCGGGGGGGGGGGCATGGGGGGCCTAGGGGCTGTCCCCTGGGGGGGGGGGGTCGTGGGGTGGTCCCAGGGCTGGGGTCCGGGGGGGTCCCTCACTGTCAAAGTAGCTGGTGTCCTCCTCGGACTCCAGGTGCGGCACGAACTCGGCTTTCTGCCGCAGCAGCCCCGTCCAGTCAAGCGCCGCGAAGAAGCCGTGGGCCTTCACCTCCTGCGCCCCCCCTGCGGGGACGGGGACGGGGTCAGCGGGGGCAGCAGCCCCGGGGGGAGCCGGGGGGTGGGGGTCTCACCGGCCCCGAGGCGCCGCAGGGGGTCTGGCTGCAGGAGGCAGGAGATGAGGTGCTGGGCGTCGGGGGGCAGCGCCTCGTCCCCCTCCGGCCACAGGATCTCGTCTGACGCAGAGGGGGACGGGGGGGACGCGTGAGCATCGCGGCTGTCAGCCCCATCACGTCCCCGTGTCCCCATGCCCATCCCTGTCCCCATCCCCGTGCACCCAAGGTGACCTACTCCAGCCCCCCGTGTCCCCGTGTCCCCGTACCGGAGATGACCTGCCCCGTGTCCCCCCATGTCCCCGTGTCCCCATACCCGAGATGACCTGCTCTGTGTCCCCGCGTCCCCCTGTGTCCCTCCCATGTCCCCATCACTGTACTAGAGATGACCTGCCCCCTGTCCCCCTGTCCCCATGTCCCTCCATGTCCTGTCCCCGTACCCGAGATGACCTGCCCCACGTCCCCATGTCCCCGTGTCCCCCCGCCGTGTCCCTGTCCCCATACCCGAGATGACCTGCCCCATGTCCCCGTGTCCCCATGTCCCCGTGTCCCCATGTCCCCATGTCCCTCCATGTCCCTGTCCCCATACCCGAGATGACCTGCCCCACGTCCCCATGTCCCCGTGTCCCCCCGCCGTGTCCCTGTCCCCGTACCCGAGATGACCTGCCCCGTGTCCCCATGTCCCCATGTCCCCGTGTCCCCTCGCCGTGTCCCTGTCCCCGTACCCGAGATGACCTGCCCCGTGTCCCCATGTCCCCATGTCCCCATGTCCCTGTCCCCGTACCCGAGATGACCTGCCCGAAGAGCTCCTCGGGGGTGTCCCCGAAGAAGGGGACGCAGCCCACCAGGAACTCGTAGAGGACGATGCCCATCGCCCACCAGTCCACCGGCTTCCCGTAGCCCTGCCGCAGGATCACCTCCGGCGCGATGTACTCCGGGGTGCCGCACACCTGCGGGCGGGGTCAGCGCTGGCCACGCCCGGCCACGCCCCAGCGGCCACGCCCCAGCGGCCACGCCCGGCCACGCCCACCTGCTTGTCACGGAACTCGCGGGCGTCCTTCTCCATGTGGCCCTCGTAGAGGTTGGTGGTGAGGCTCATCAGCCCCATCTTGGAGAGCCCGAAGTCCGTCAGCTTCACGTGGCCCAGCGAGGTGATCAGGAGGCTGCGGGGACCCAGGCGTCCGGCATCGCCCCGGCCCTCGCCGGGGCCGGACCACCCCCCGCCCCGGGGTCCCCGGCGCCCGGGCGTACTTGTCGGGCTTGAGGTCGCGGTGGACGATCCCGTAGTTGTGCAGGTACTCGAGGGCCAGGACGGTCTCGGCGAAGTAGAGCCGGGCCAGCTCCAGCGGCAGCGCCCCGATGTGCTTCAGCAGCGTTGCGCAGTCCCCGCCTGGGACGGGGGACACGGGGGGACACGGGGGGACACAGCAGCGTGCGTCACGGCTTCACCACCCAGCACGTCCCGGCGGGACACAAAGCACCCGCCCAGATATAAAGCACCATGTTGGGAATAAAAATGCCCAACCGTGACATAAACCACCCTGTCGTGACACAAACCACCCCACATCGCGCTGCCCAGCCCCATATCGCAACGCCCAGCTCCATAGTATGATGCCTGGCCCCATATCGTGACACACAACCCTGTTTTACGATGCCCAGTCTGTCATTGCACCACCCAGCACCATATCATGATGCCAAGCCCCATATCACAACACCCAGCCCTGTATCGTGATGCCCAGACCCATACTGCAATGCCAAGCCCCATATCACGACACCCAGCCCTGTATCGTGATGCCCAGACCCATACTGCAATGCCAAGCCCCATATCACGACACCCAGCCCTGTATCGTGATGCTCAGACCCATACTGCAATGCCAAGCCCCATATCACAACACCCAGCTCTCTATCACAACACCCAGCGCTGTATCGTGATGCCCAGACCCATACTGCAATGCCAAGCCCCATATCACAACACCCAGCTCTCTATCACAATACCCAGCCCTGTATTGTGGCACCCAGCCCGGTATCATGATGCCCGGACCCATATCACAACACCCAGCCTGGCATTGCAACGCCCAGCCCAGTATCACGATGCCCAGCATCGTATCACGACGCCCGTCGGCCCCGCGCCCACCTTCGACATACTCCATGACCATGCAGAGGTGGCGGCGGGTCTGGAAGGAGCAGAACATGCTGACGACGAAGGGGTTCTCGGCGAAGGTGAGGATGTCGCGCTCCACGAACGCCTGCTCCACCTGGTTGCGCAGCAGCAGGTTCTGCTTGTTGATCATCTTCATGGCGAAGCGCTGGCGCGTGGCCGTGTGCCGCACCAGGTACACCGCCCTGCCGGCACAGCCGCGCGTCACGCCACGCCGGGGACCCCGGTGGCCGGGACCCCCCGGGGACCCCGGCGTCGGGGGCCGCTCACCCGTAGGCGCCGTTGCTGATGAGTTTGATGGTCTCAAAGTCGCCTTCGCCCGGCGGCTTCTTGGCCCTGGGGACGGTGCTGCGGCCCTGGGGGGACACGGGGACATGGGGACATGGGGGACACGGGGACATGGGGACATGGGGGGACATGGGGACATGGGGTGACACGGGGGGACATGGGGACACGGGGGGACACAGGGACATGGGGTGACACGGGGGGACACGGAGCAGGACACACAGTGACCTTGCCCTGGCGCCCACCTCAGCCCCCTCCTCGGGCTCCGGTGTGTTGCTCCCGCCGCTGTCGGGCTCCTCCAGATGCACCACGTCTGCAGGGACACGGGGCGTCACGCGTGTGCGGGGACACGGGGTGTCACACACATGTACGCCGCCCCACGCGTGCACCCCTCTAGCACGCACCCCCTGTGCGTGCCCCCGCACCCCTGCACACCCCTAGCGTGCAAGGCTCGCACGATCCGCGCGGGCACCCCCTGTGCACGCTCCCACACGCGTGTGCAGCCCTGCCCGCCCCCACAGGCGTGCAGATCCCACGCACGCCCCGTGCACGCACCCTCCCCTGCGAGGCCTCGTGCGTGCACGCTCCCACACGCGTGTGCATGCCCCTTGCACGCTCCCACACGTGCGCGTATGCCCCCACAGGCGTGTGCAAGCCCCGTGCCCGCCCCGCGGCCGCTCGCACACGCGTGTACCGGGGAAGGGGTCCCGCGCCAGCCCCAGCTGCCCGATGATGTAGCGGGGGATGTCGGCCTTCAGCAGCCCCTCGCGGGCCTGGCCCTCCGCCGCCGTCAGCAGCTGGTAGAACTCGGCCGGGTCGAACTCCTGCGCCGACACGGCCCGGGCACGCGTGTGCACGGGGGGACACGCATCGTCACACGTGTGCACACGGGGACATGCACCAGCATGATGCAATGCACCAGCAGACAGCGGGGGCGTGTGCTGGTGCACGCGTGTGTGCTGGTGCACGTGGGTCTGCACAGGTGTGAGAGCACGTGCAAGCATTGAAGCGCGCGTGTGTGTGCACACCAGGACCCAGCGCGTGCACCGGGACACGTGTGCACGTGTGTGCGCACGTTTGAGCCCAAATGCACGCGTCACCGTGCCTGCACCAACGCACACACGTGTGCCAGAGCACACGGGTGAGCACGCGTGTGCCTGCGTGCACTGTCAGTCACGGGCGAGTGCACACGCGTGTGCCCCCCGACCCCCCCGGCCCCTCCCGCCTTTGTCTCGGTGGTCCCCGGGATGCGCCGTTGCCATGGCGCTGCCCCGGCAACACGGCTGTCACCATGACAACAGCAGCCCTGCCTCCCCATTGGCTGTGCGCAGGGATTGGCCAGGGCGTTGTCAAGGGGATGGGAAGGGCTTCGTCTGATTGGACAGTTGGGATGGTGCAAAATGGGATGGGGAGGGGATGCTGGGGGGCTGTCACAGGGCCCGGACGCCTGGGTCCCCTGGGGACAGGGGGGTCCCGGGGGACTCACCAGGCACTCGAGCAGCCGGGCGGGGCGGGAGATGATGATGAGGAGTTTCTTCACCAGCTGGGTGATGAAGGCCACCTCCTCCGACTCCGAGCGCTCGTAGGCCTGGGGGGACGTGGGTGAGGGGTCAGGGGGTCCCAGGTCCCAGGGGACCTGGGGGTCAGGGGATGCTGGGGAGTCACATGGGGTCCTGGGGGGTCCCATGGGCCCCAGGGCATCCCCTTGGGTCTTGTTAGGTCCAGTGGGGTCCCACTGGGTCCCTGGGGGTCCTGTTGGGTCCCATTGGGTGCCCTTGAGTGCTGAGGGTTCCCATTGGGCCCTGTATGGTCCTGGTGGGTCCCTGTTAGGTGCTGAGGGTGCCATCGGTCCCCATTGGGACCAATTGGGTGCTGTTGGGTCCCTGTTGGGTCCTCTTGGGCCCCGTTGGGTGCCATTGGGCCCATTAGGTCCCTTGGGGCCCTGCTAGGTACTGTTGGGAGTCACTGAGCCTCTTTGGGTCCCGTTGGGTGCCAATGGGTCTGCATTGGGCTCTGTTGGGTGCCGTTGGGCCCCGTTGGGCCCCGTTGGGTGCCAATGGGTCTGCATTGGGCCCTGTTGGGTGCCGTTGGGCACCATTGGGTCCTGTTGGGCCCTTTTGGGTCTCTTGGGGCCCCGTTGGGTGCCAATGGGTCTCTGTTGGGCCCTGTTGGGTGCCGTTGGGCACCGTTGGGTCCTATTGGACCTTTTGGGTCTCTTGGGGCCCTGTTGAGTGCCATTGGGTCCTGTTGGGTCCTGCTGGTCCCTGTTGGGTCCCGTTGGGCGCCATGGCTCACGTCCTGCAGCAGCCGCTCCATGTTCTCCTGCAGCTCATAGAAGTAGCCGGCGGTGATGAGGCCGTGCCGCGCCTTGGCCAGGCAGTCGCGCGCCAGCTCGACCAGCTGGTGCTGGATGAAGCTGAGGGCGCCATCGGCCAGCGGCGTCCCCCCGGGTCCGCAGCCCCGAACGAACTCCTCCAGCCGCTCCTCCATCTGCGCTGTCGCCTGCAGGACCCAGGTGGATGGGTTCCCCACGGCTCCAGAGACCTCCACAGCCCCCCTGGGGCCCCCCAAGACCCCATAACCTCCTCCAGTGCCCCATAGCCACCCAGGGCCCCCAGAGCTGTCAAACCTCCTCTCCAGGAACCACAGAGCCCCCTGAGCCCTCATAGATACCTTATAACCCCCCAAGACCCCCATAACCCTGCCAGGACCCCCCCAAGACCCTATATCCTCCCCGAGTGCCCATCAGCTGCCCAAGACACCCCAGAGCTGTTCCATAACCCCCCAACCCCCATAGCCCCCCCCGAACCCCCCAAGACCCCATGTCCTCCCCCAGTCGCCCATAGCTCCCCCAGCCCCACCTTGGGGAAGCGCTCCTTGTAGACGTGGTTCATCATCACGATCTCGTTGTCGTGGGACGAGGGCGAGCGCCCGGGGCTGGGGGGGCACCGCTGGCACCCGCAGGACCCGCAGCATCCCCTCCTCGAGCATCCCCACCGCTGGCACCCGCGGGACCCCCAGCATCCCTCCATGGCATCCCCACGGGGACCCACGGTGTCCCCATTCCACCCCCCTGATGTCCCATGGCCACAGCATCCCCGTCACCCTGCTGTCCCCCACCCCGCGGTGCCCCATGGTCCCCCCATGGTGTCCCCCTGCTCTGGGTCACCCCAGACTCATGGCATCCCCCCCCCCATGGTGGCCTGATTCCCCCCACGGTGTCCCCAAAGCCCTGCTGCCCCCCACCCTATGGTGTCCCCAACCGCACGGTGTCCCCAAGCCCCACGGTCTCCCCAAAGCCCTGGTTCCCCCCCCAACCCCATGGTGACCCCCAGCCTCCTGGTGCCCTGATTCCCCCATGGGGTCCCCAGATCCCTGGTCCCCCCCCAGCCACTTGGGGTCCCCAAGCCCCCAGTGCCCCCGCCCCACCTGAGGCTGCGGGAGCGGGGCCGCGGGGCCGGCCCCCCCCGGGCCCCCCCATCCTCCTCGGCCAGGCTCTCGGAGCTGCCGAAGTGGCGGGAGAGGAAGCGCAGCTCCTCCGGCGTCGGCTGCGCCGGCAGCTGATGCAGGCGCTCCTGCGACGAGCACGAGGACTGCGCGCCCGCGTCACCCCTCCGACCCCGCAGACCCCCACCACGCCCCAGGGACCCCTCATGGACCCTCACAGGCCCCCTACGGACCCCCATGGCACCCCACGAGGGTCCCCCACCCACAGGGACCCGTTGATCCCCATGGACCCACCATGGTCCCCCAATGGCACCTCATGGGCCCCCCCATGATGCCCCACTGCACCCCATGGGGACCCCCGACCACCCACCGACCCCTCCCCAGGCCCCCCATCGGTGGGACCCACACCTAACCCCACAGCCAGACCCGCGCTGGGACCCACCCACAGACCCCTGGCCGCCCCCGACCCCCCCCACCATGGGGAGGCCACCCCAGCGGGTCCCCTGGACGTGGGGGGCTCCGGGGCCCCCGACTCACCGAGACGGTGGAGCTGGGGGTGTTGGTGCCATAGCCGGAGGAGGGCAGCGAGGCCAGCGACCAGCGGCGCCCGTCGGCACTGGGGGGGCAGGGGGTGTCAGGGGACCCAGGTGGCCGGGAGACCCCCACCCCTGAGCTGGGACGGGACCCAGGTGCCTGGATACCCCTTCCAGATGGTTCTGGATGCCTGGGTCCCCCCCCCCGGACACCTGGGTCCCCCCCCGCATGCCTCGGTCCCCCCCAGACATCTGGGTCCCTCTCGCTGGACGCCTGGGTCCCCCCCGGACGCCTGGGTGTCCTCCCCCAATGCCTGGGTCCCCCCCAGATGCCTCGGTCCCCCCCCAATGCCTGGGTCCCTCCCCAATGCCTGGGTCCCCCCCGGACTCCTGGGTGTCCCCTGGACTCCTGGGTGTCCCCCCAATGCCTGGGGCCCCCCCCTGGACTCCTCGGTGTCCCCTGGACTCCTGGGTGTCCCCCCAATGCCTGGGGCCCTCCTGGACTCCTGGATCCCCCCGGACTCCTGGGTCCCCCCCGACGCCTGGGTCCCCCCGACGCCTGGGTCCCCCCCCGACGCCTGGGTCCCCCCCCCAACGCCTGGGTCCCCCCCCGATGCCTGGGTCCCCCCCCGATGCCTGGGTCCCCCCCCAACGCCTGGGTCCCCCCCCGACGCCTGGGTCCCCCCAACGCCTGGGTCCCCCCCCGATGCCTGGGTCCCCCCCCGACGCCTGGGTCCCCTTACCGGCGGGAGGAGGCGAAGGAGAAGTGGGCCGGGTTGCTGGGCGAGAAGTTGCGGGGACTGTCCAGGGGGCTGCTGCCTGCGGGGGGGGGGGACACGGGGGTGACGTCACCACCACCACGCCCTGACACCCCCGCCCTGCCAGGCCCCACCCACACCGGAGGGGGCGGGGCCAAACGGATGCCACCACCCCAGGGGAAAAGGGGGGGCCGGGAGGGACCCCAGGGACTTTGGGGGTCCCTATAGGTACCAGGGAGGCCGGGGGGCTATTGGGGCGGGGGGGCAATGGGTCCTTGAGGGGGTCCCTGAGGGGGTCCCCAGGTTTGCTGGGGGGGTTCTCGGGGCCTGAGGGGGCAATGGGTCCCTTGGGGGGGTCCCTAGGGGTCCCTGAGGGGATCCCCAGGTTTGCTGGGGGGTTCTCAGGGCCTGAGGGGGGCAATGGGTCCCTTGGGGGGGTCCCTAGGGGTCCCTGAGGGGATCCCCAGGTTTGCTGGGGGGTTCTCAGGGCCTGAGGGGGGCAATGGGTCCCTTGGGGGGGTCCCTAGGGGTCCCTGAGGGGATCCCCAGGTTTGCTGGGGGGTTCTCAGGGCCTGAGGGGGGCAATGGGTCCCTTGGGGGGGTCCCTAGGGGTCCCTGAGGGGATCCCCAGGTTTGCTGGGGGGTTCTCAGGGCCTGAGGGGGGCAATGGGTCCCTTGGGGGTGTCCCTAGGGGTCCCTGAGGGGGTCCCCAGGTTTGCTGGGGGTTTCTCGGGGCCTGAGGGGGGCAATGGGTCCCTTGGGGGTGGTCTCAGCAGTTTAGGGGGATCCTTATGGGTCCTTGGGGGGGGGCTATGGATCCCTGGGGCTCCTGATGGGCCCCTTTGGGGGTTTCTGGGGGGACCTGGGGGGTCTCAGGGTCTTGGGAGGGGGTCGGGGACACTGGGGGGGGTCGGGGACGCTGGGGGTCCGGGGGCTCTCACCGATGTGACCGGGCAGCGGCGAGTGGGGCCGCGGGAGGGTGGGGGAGGTGCTGGTCAGGATCAGGCTCTTCCGGTTGCTCGTGCGGCAGCTGGGGGGGGCGGGGGGCCGTGGGGGGGGGCCGGGACCCCCCTCACACACGGCCCCCCCCCCCCATGCACGTCCTGGCACCCAAACGCGCTCACGACACCCAAAGGTGCCCGGGGGGGGCAGGAATGGGGGGGTCGGGGGGGGGCAGTGGCCATGGGGGGACTCATGGGGCCGGGGGGGCCGGGGATGGAGGGTGAAGGTGGAGGATGAGGAAGGAGGGAGGAGGGCCGAAGGACGGGGATGAAGGAGGGAGGAGGAGGAAGGAGAGGGGATGAAGGGTGAGGATGAGGATGAAAGAGGGCGAGGATGAAGGATGAGGATGGAGGAGGGATGAGGACGAGGATGGGGATGAGGACGGAGAAGGGATGAAGGCTGAGAATGAGGATGGAGGAGGGATGAGGACGAGGATGGGGATGAGGATGGGGATGAGGATGAGGATGGGGATGAGGATGCAGAAGGGATGAAGGCTGAGAATGAGGATGGAGGAGGGATGGGGAGGGATGAAGGCTGGGGATGAAGATGAGGATGGAGGATGAGGACGGGGGGAGGAAGGCCGAGGCCCCGGTTACCTCTTGGTGCGGCGGAACATGCTGCTGCCCACCAGGATCGGCATCGGGGGGGTCCGAGAGCCCGGGGGGGGCCGGGGGCTCCGGGGCGGCGGCGCCTCGGCGGGGCGGGGGGGGGGACGCGGCGGCGGCTGCAGCGGGGCGGGGCCGGGGCGGGGCCGGGGCGGGGCCGGGGGGGGGGCGATGGGGGGCGATGGGGGGCGATGGGGGGCGCGGGGGGGGGGGGGGGGTCTCACCTGCTGCTCTTCCGCGGCAGCGGCAGCTCCTTCTGCGGAACGGGGCGGAGGGTGGGGGGCGGCCCGGCCCCGGCCCCCCCGCACAGAGCCCCTGCCCCCGCCGCAGCGCCTGGGGGGGCCCAGGCACCGGCTCCACCGCCCCCCCCGGGCCCCCACCTCTGAAGCCCCCCAAGATCCGGCTGCCCCGGACCCCCCCCCCAGTCCTGCAGCCCCCCCCCCGCCCCGGTATCGCCCCGCCCCGGTACCGGGCCCGCATCATCCCCCCGGTGCCGGCCCCACCCGGACCGACCTTCCCGGTACCGGGACTGCAGCCCCCCCCCCGTACCCGCCCTGCCCGGTACAGGCCCCCCCGGACCGGGCCTCCACTCCTCCCGGCACCGATCCCCCCCCCGGTACGGACCCCCCCGGTGCGGACCCCCCCCCCCGGTGCGGACCCCCCCGGTACCTGCAGCCGCCGCCGCCGGATCACACCCGAGTCATCCATGGCGCCGCTGCCGGTGCGGGGGGGTCCGGGCCCCCCCCGCGCCCCCGGTGCCCGCAGCCCCCCCCCTCAGACGCCCGCCGCCATCCTCCGCCGCCCGGGACCCCCGGGAGCGCCCCGCCCCCGGCCCCGCCCAGCCCCGCCCCGACGGGGGGGACCCAGGCGTCCGAGGGGGGGGGCGGCCCCACCCGAGGCGGGGGTTTTAACCCCTGCGCTGCCGGGGGGGCTTCACCCTGTCCCCCCCCTTTGCCCCCGGTTCCCCCGAGCCCCCCCCCCCGCCGCTGTCCGCGGTGCTGAACCGGCCTCGCTCCCCGGCCCGGCCGCCTGCGTCCCCTCGGGGGGCGGGGGGCTCCGGGCCCCCCCCGTGTCGTGTGTGTCCCCCCCCGGGTCAATATTCGGGCGATACGGCAGAGCCCCCCCGCCCCCGATCCCCCCCGCCTCATTAGTGACGCCTCGGTACCCTAAAACCCCTAAAAATGCACCCGAAAGAGCCGGGGGGGCGCTCAGGGCCCCCCCAGTGACCCCCCCCGGATTAGACCCCTAATCCCCGGGATTGAGGACGCGGCCGTTTCCAGGTGCCCGGCCAGGACCGATTAACGGGGGGGGGGGGGGAACATGCTGAGGGGGGGCTCCAACCCCCCCAAAGCCAGGGAGCCCCAAACGCCCCCCCCCAACCCCCAGACCCCCCCGGCCCCCCCTTCCCTCCGACCCCCCCCAACCTTACAGGGGGAACAAACGAGTTTGTTGCTGCCCCAGTCCCCCCTCCCCGCAAAAAAAGGTGGATTTGGGGTTTTTTTTTACCATTCTTTATTAAAAACCAACAATTTGCTTTATTGAGGGGGGCGTTTTGGGGGTCCCCATCTCGGGGGGGTCACAGCTCGGCCAGGGGCCGCAGGCTGCGCTCCTGGAAGAAGCGGTGGGGGGGGGCGCTGCGGGGGGGCCCGGGCGAAGTAGGAGAGCACCGAGGGGGGGGCGGCGGGGTCCTCGGCGGGGTCCTCGTCGGCCCTGGGCGGGGGGGAGAGCGGTCAGGAACCGGGGGGGGGGCACAGGGGACCAGGGGGGCACAAGGGACCCGGGGGGGGGCACAAGGGAGCGGGGGGGGGAAGAGGTCAGGGACCAGGGGGGCACAAGGGACCCGGGGGGGGGGCACAGGGGACCCGGGGGGGGGAAGAGGTCAGGGACCAGGGGGGCACAAGGGACCCGGGGGGGGGCACAAGGGAGCGGGGGGGCACAGGGGAGCCGGGGGGGGGAAGAGGTCAGGGACCAGGGGGGCACAAGGGAGCGGGGGGGGCACAAGGGAGCGGGGGGCGGGGAGAGCGGTCAGGGACCGGGGCGGGCACAGGGGACCCGGGAGTCCGGGCAGGGGTTCTGTCGGCCCCCCCCCCCCCGCAGGGCAGGGACCCCTGTGCCCCCCCTTGCACAGACAGCACCCCCGCATCCCCCCCAGCCCAGAAGGACTCCCCTCATGCCCCCCCCCCCCCCCAGGGACCACCCCCCACTCCCCCCATCGCAGGAGCAGCCCCAGCTCCCCCATAGCTTCACACTGGGAGCCCCCCAAAGCCACAGCAGCCCCCCCCCAAGACCCCCACACCCCCCCCCGTACCACTTGATGGGGACCCCCTCGCGCTGCAGCAGCTCCCGCGCCGTCCCCCAGCTGAAGCGCACGAACTGGGGGAACCCGAAGACCGGCTCCAGGTTCCGCCGCAGCCACTCCTTCGTCTTGGGGTCTGGGGAGGTGGGGGGGCCATCAGGGGCGCCCGGACGCCGGGGTCCCCCGGGGTCTGGCCCCCCCCGCACCCCCCGGCTGCTCCTACCGTTGGGGTACCCCGAGCCGTAGTCCCGGTCGATGTCCTCCAGGTCCTCCACAAACTTCCAGTGCTTCACGGCCCGGTCACGGGCGACCTGGGGGGGGGCAGAGGGATTTGGGGGGGCCCAGAGAGGTTGGGGGTGTCCTGGGCCCCCCCATGAAACTCACTGCCCCGGGGTGCAGCGGCGTCTGGGGGGCAGGGGGATGACGGCCCTGGGGGGGGGGTCGGTGCCCACCTTGGCGCAGATGCTGGCGGCGCTGACGACGGGGAAGAGGCCGTCGGCTTTGGGGCGCACGGTCACCCCCAGCCCCGGGAAGCGCTGCCGCAGCTTCGCCTCGTACTTCTCCGCCGGCCCCACCGTGTCCACAAACACCTGGGGGAGCCCCAGCCCCCCAAAATCATCACTCCCGGCTCCCCAAAATCACCCCTGGCTCCCCAAAATCACCCCTGGCTCCCTGATCCATCCTGACCCCCCCCAGCACCCCAAAACCCCTGCAAAAGCTGCTTAATCCCCCCCAAACCAGCCCGAACCCTCAGCTGCGCCCTGACCCCCCTCCCCAAAAGCACCCCCAAATCAACCCGGACCCCCCAGCACCCCCAAACCCACCCTAAATTCCCCCCAAACAATCCCAGATCCCCCTGCAGCCCCCAAAACACCCCAAATTCACCCCAAACCAACCCAGATCCCCCCCCCCCCAAACGGCTCAGCCCCGCGAGGGAAACTGAGGCACGGGGGGAGGAGAAAGGCGGGGTTTAGCCTCAGCCCAGGGCCCCCCCAGTTCCCCCCCCCAGCCCCCCCAAACCCACCTCGGCCACCTGCACCCCGGAGTCCAGCGCGAACTGGATGAGGCCCGCGGCCGTATCCTGCGACAGCTCGTTCAGGTTGTACTTGGCTCTGGGGGGGGTCGGGGGGGGGACACGTCACCCCCCCAGCACCCCAAATGGGGAGCCACCCCCCCCAGCACCCCAAACTGGGGCGGGGGGAGGAGATGGAGACTGCATGAACCAGGCTCAGAGGGTCAGGGGCACCCAAAGGTGCTGGGGGGGGCAAGGGGGTCCCGGAGGGGTCTGGGGACCTCGGGGGGGGCTTGGGGGGGGTCTCACCGCTGCTGCATGCGGGCTGAGATGTGGTTGGAGGGATTGGGGGGGACCCGGGGGGGTTGGGGGGGCCCTGGGGGGGTCAGGGGGGGTCTCACCGCTGCTGCATGCAGGCAAGGATGTGGTTGGAGGGATTGGGGGGGACCCGGGGGGTTTGGGGGGGCCCTGGGGGGGTCAGGGGGGGTCTCACCACTGCTGCATGCGGGCTGAGATGTGGTTGGAGGGATTGGGGGGGACCCGGGGGTGTTGGGGGGGCCCTGGGGGGGTCAGGGGGGGTCTCACCACTGCTGCATGCGGGCTGAGATGTGGTTGGAGGGATTGGGGGGGACCCGGGGGGGTTGGGGGGGTGGGGGGGTCAGGGGGGGTCTCACCGCTGCTGCATGCAGGCAAGGATGTGGTTGGAGGGATTGGGGGGGGGGGGGTGGGGGGGCCCTGGGGGGGTCAGGGGGGGTCTCACTGCTGCTGCATGCGGGCTGAGATGTGGTTGGAGGCATTGGGGGGACCCCGGGGGGGTTTTGGGGGGGACCCGGGGGGGTTCGGGGGGGTGGGGGGGCCCCGGGGGGGGTCAGGGGGGGTCTCACCGCTGCTGCATGCAGGCCGAGATGTGGTCGGGGGGCAGCACGTGCAGTGCCCACCCCAGGAGGTCGCTCGCCGCCTCCAGCAGCCCAAATCGCCGCTCCCGCTCCGCCTCCGACAGCGTCTTCGAGTCTGGGGGGGCCGGGGGTGAGGGACCCCCCCAACTGCCCCCCGGGACCCCCCACGCCCCCCAGGACCCCCAGCTCCCCCCGTAACCCCCCCCATCCCAGGACCCCCAGCCTCTCCCGTGCCCCAAACCCACCCTCGGGACCTCCCCCCCCCCCCCCCGGGACCCCCCGGGGCTCCCCCGCCCCCGGCGCCCCCCCCAGTCGCCCCCACCTGCCACCCCCAGCGCCTCCAGCTCTGCCAGCTTCTCCACGGGGCAGTAGCAGATCCCGTAAACCATCGGCCCTGGGGGGGGGGAAGCGGGGGGGTGAGACCGGGGGGGGGGACCGGCGCACCGGGACCCCCCCATGCAAAACCCGGTGCTCCGGGACCCCCCAATGCAAAACCCGGCGCACCAGGACCCCCCCCCAATGCAAAACCCGGCGCACCAGGACCCCCCCCAATGCAAAACCCGGTGCACCGGGACCCCCCCCAATGCAAAACCCCGTGCAACAGGACCCCCCCAATGCAAAACCCGGTGCACCGGGACCCTCCAATGCAAAACCCGGCGCACCGGGACCCCCCAATGCAAAACCCGGCGCACCGGGACCCCCCCCAATGCAAAACCCGGTGCACCGGGACCCCCCCCAATGCAAAACCCGGCGCACCGGGACCCCCCCCAATGCAAAACCCGGTGCACCGGGACCCCCCCCCCTCCAAAACCCGGCGCACCGGGACCCCCCCCCTCCAAAACCCGGTGCAACAGGACCCCCCCCATGCAAAACCCGTCGCACCGGGACCCCCCCCCCCCAAAACCCGGCGCACCGGGCCCCCCGCGCCCGGTGCGAGCCGCGGCCGCCCCCGGTGCCCCCGGCCTCACCCAGCACCGGCCCCCGCCCCGCCTCGTCCACGCCGAGCGCGCAGGGCCGGCGGCGGCAGAGCGGGGGCACGGCCGAGCCCCAGCGCCCCGCGCCCGCCGGGTCCCGCTCCAGCCGCGCCAGCGCCATCGCGGGGGCGTGGCTTGAGCGGGGCGGGGCTTGATGGGGCGGGGCCCGCGCACAGCCCCCTGGGAGATGTAGGCCGGGGGGGCATCCCACAGGCCCCGCCCAAAAGGGTCCCGGGGGTGAGGGGGGGTCCCGGGGTCTGCCCAGCCCCGGGCACGGCGGGGGGGTCCCGGGGGTCCCCCGGGGGTGAGGGAGGGGATCCCGGGGGTCTGCCCAGCCCCGGGCACGGCCGAGAGGTCCCGGGGGTCCCCCGGGGGTGAGGGAGGGTCCCGGGGGTCTGCCCAGCCCCGGGCACGGCGGGGGGGGGGGGGTCCCCCAGGGGTGAGGGGGGGGGTCCCGGGGGCTGCCTAGCCCCGGGCACGGCGGGGGGGGGTCCCGCGGGGTGTGGGGGGGTCCCGGAAGACCCGACCCCCCCCTCCCGGTCCGGGAAGTGCCGCCCCGGGGCGGGAGGTGCCCGGCAGCGCGGGAGGGGGTTCCCGGAACGGCCCCCGCCTGCCCATATATGGGCATGCTTGCGTCAGTGGGGAAAGCCCCGGCACCGCCCACTTCCGCTGACGACGGCGCCCGCGAGCGCGGGGGGTCCGCGGGGGGGTTCCCAGGGGACGGACGGACAGACGGACACGGCACACGGACACCAATTATCACAATTATTAATTAAATACAAACGTACAAAAAAATAAACAGCAACAACAAAACGCCCCCCCCCCCCGGGGGGGTCCTGTAAACGTGACGGGGGGGATCCCCCCACTGCGCCCCCCCCGGGCGCACAGAACAGGGGCTCAGCCCCCCACAGAATGCGTCCGTCCCCGGCCCCCCCGCGGGTGCAGCCCCGGTTTGGGGGGGCCCGGCCCCGCAGGTGCCCCCAGCCCCAGAGGGGTCCCCAGGCCCAGCTGGGGGGGCACCACGGGGGGGGCCAGGCCCGGTTGGGGGGGGCACCACGGGGGGGGGGGGGGCCAGGCCCGGTTGGGGGGTACCCGGTCCATCCCGCAGGTCCCGTTCCCGCAGGCCCTGGGGGTCCCCAAGCCCACGGGGGGGGCCCGGTCCTGCAGGGCCCTTCAGGCTGGTCCATTCGGGGGGGGGCCCAGCTCCCCCACGGGGGCCCCAGTCCGGGGGTCCCCCATCCTCACAGGTCCTTTTGGGGTTCTCCATCGGGGGGTCCCCTGTTCCTCCAGGTCCACGTTGGGGGGGTCCCTCTGGGTGCCCCCCCGAGAAGCGCTGACCTTCGCTGAGCAGCAGCCGGAGCTGACGGGGGTCCGTGTCCGCAGGGTCTCTGTCGGGGCGTCCATGGGGGTCCCCAGCAGGACCCCCCCAGGCCGCGGCCCTCATCCCAGCGCGGTCCCATGCCGCGTCCCCACTGGGGGGGCCCCGCACATCCGCGCCGGGTGTCCCCATCCCTCCGGGTCCATCCAGGTCCGTGGGGTCCCCATCGGGGCGTCCATGGGGGTCCCCGGAGGGAGCCGTGGTCCTCACCCGTGGTCCCGTGCAGCGGGGTGCCCCATGCCTCCGTGTCCGTGCCGGGGGTCCCCGTCCCTCCAGGTCCATCCAGGTCCGTGGGGGTCCCCATCAGGCAGCAGCCGGGGCAGGGGGGGTCCAGGGTCCCCCCGGGCCCGGTCCGTTCCCCGCCGGGGGATCGCTAGAAGCCGAGGGCGGCACCGGGGGGCAGCGGGCAGCCGGAGCCGGCGTGGTCGCGGACGGAGCCGCGCAGCCGCCGCACCTGGGCGCGGAGCCCGGCCGCCGTCGCCGCCAGCGCCGCGTTCTGGGCGCGGAGCCCGCGGACGCGCTGCTCCAGCCGGGCGATGCGCTCCAGCTTCCGTCGCCGACACCGGCTCGCCGCCAGCCGGTTCCGCAGCCGCCGTCGCTCCGCTTGCAGCCGCTCTGGGGAGTCCGGGCCCGGCTCGGCCGCCTCCGTCTCCGTCGCCGCTCCGGGGATCCCCGGGAAGGGTCCCCCCGCTGCCGCCACCGCCAGCCCCGGCCCCGGTGGCTCTGGCAGCGCCACGTTGGGCGGCCCTGGCTGGTGCAGCTCATCCAACGCCTGCGCGAAGCTGCTGGCGAAGCCGTCGCGATCCCCCGGGCCGGGGTAGAAGAAACTGCCGGTACCGGTACCGGCGCCGCCGCCGAAGAAGCCCCCGTCGGGGCAGGGCGCCGGCTTGAGCCCGCGGAAGGGCTCGGGGGGGGGCCCCCGGCGGCAGCGCCCCCGGCAGCGCCCCGTAGTCGGGCTCGGGCCGGCAGAAGCCGCCCGGGAAGGGCGCGGGGCGGTAGAACGGCGGCTCCATCCGTGTGCACATGCGGCCGCACCGGGAACCGGGAGCGGCGGAGGCGGCGGCGGGGCTCGAACCCGCGGCCCCGCACCGCCCGCCCGCCTTATACCCGCCCGCGGCGGAAGCGCGGCCCCATTGGCTGCGGCGCCCGAGGGCCACGCCCCCCACGCGGCGGGACACGCCCCCTCCGCGGCGGGACACGCCCCCGTGCGGGAAGGGGCGGGGCCACGGGGGGGGAGGTGTGTAACGGCGGGGGCACACGCGTGTGCACGGGGGGGGCACGCGTGTGCACGGGGGGGGGCACGAGCGTGCAAGGGGGGGGGGCACGAACGTGCAAGGGGGGGCACGCGTGCGCACGGGGCGCGCGTGGGCGGGGCGTCGGGAGGGCACACGCGTGTGAGCGCGGGTCCCGCTCGCGTCCCGTCGCGCGCGCGTGCAAGCGCAGGCCCCGGCACGTGTCCGGCCGCACGCGCGCGTGATCCCGGCGCCGGGGCGAGCGCAGGTGTGCACGCGCGCGCGCGTCCCCCTCCCCGCAGCCGCGCGCGCGAGGTCGCGTCGGCGCCCGCGCGCGTCAGCTCCCACGCCGCGGGCGCTCGGCTCCGGTCCCTGCGTCACCGTCGGCGCCGCCGTGAGTCACTTCCCTCCCCGCGCCCCGGCGCTGCGCTGACCCCCGGGACCCCCGGGACCCCCCGGCGACGGCGCCCGCCCGCAGCGGGGACCCGGGCGTCCGGGCGCGGCGGACGCGGGTTAACGAGCGGCGGCGTGTCCCGGCCTGCCGGGGCGGGGCAGGGACGCGCACACGCGCGTGCACGCGCGAGGACACGTGCGCGGGGCGGCGGCGCGGGGTCCCCCCCCGCCCCGTCTCGGCCCCATGCTAATGCCCCGCGCCCGGGGCTTTCCCGGGGGGACCCGTGCCCCCCGCCCCCGCCCCGCCTGGATTTTAGGGGATTTTGGGCCCGGCTGTTTTTCCCTCCCCACTTCTCCTTCGCCCCTGAGTCAGGCCTGGCCGGACCCCCCCGCCGGGACCCCCGGCCTCCAGGCCCCCCCGCCCCGCTTCCACCCCGCCGCGGGGGAAACTGAGGCGGGGGGGGTAGGGCCGGACGCCCGGGCGCCCCGGCTGCGCCCTCCCCCTGCCAGGAAGCGGCGGGAGCGGGAAGTCGGGGGGGGGGGGTGAAACTGGGGGGGAGGAGGGGTCCGACCCGGCCACCGGGGTCCCCCCCAGCTGCAGGGGGGCCGGGCGGGGTCCCGGGCCTGGAGGAGGTGTCCCAGGTCCGGGGGGGGGCTCGGGGTCCCCCCGCGCCGACGCCTCTCGCTTGGCGTCACCTTTGGGTGCCCCAACGGCCCCAACGGCCGCAGCCGCCACCGGGTTTTCGGTGCTGGGGAGGGGGGGGCTTCCTGCAGGGGGGACCCAGGTGTGCGGGGCCGGGGCCGGGGACCCCCCCAGCCCAGGGGACCCAGGCGTCCGGGCCGCCCCCCCGCTAACCACCAGTCCTGGGGGGACTGGGGCGAACTGGGAGTAACTGGGGGGGTGAGCGTGCACCTGAGGGGGGGTGGAGCGAGGCCGGGGGGGCTCGGGGGGACCCAGGCGGCCGTTGGGAACCCGGAGGCCCCGCGGGGTGGGAATTTCCCAGCATGCCCTGGGCCCGCGTTCACGGTGGTGGGAAGAGTCTGGGGAGGGCACTGGGGCTGGACTGGGAGCACTGGGAGGGTCTTGGGGCCAGACTGGGGGTACTGGGAGGGCCCTGGGGGTGCACGGGGACACGGCGGTGGGGGCAAAGCTCCACTGGGAGAACTGGGATGTCCCCAGGGCTGTACTGGGAGCACTGGAGGTTTTCCAGGGCTGCACTGGGAGCACCGGCACATCCCCAGGATGGCACTGGGAGCACTGGGGGGTTCTCTGAGCTGCACTGGGAGAATTGGGGGGTCCCTGGGACCTCACTGGGAGCACCAGGGGGTTCCCTGAGCTGCACTGGGAGCACAGGGGGGTCCCCGGGGCCTCACTGGGGGGGTTACAGGGCTGCACTGGGAGCACCAGGGGGGTCTCTGAGCTGCACCGGGAGCACTGGGGGATTATCTGAGCCACACTGGGAGCACTGGGGGGTCCCTGGGGCTTCACTGGGAGCACTGGGGGGTTCCAGGGCCGCACTGGGAGCACTGGGGGGTTCTCTGAGCTGCACTGGGAGCACAGGGGTGTCCCCGCGGCCTCACTGGGAGCACTGGGGGGTTCCAGGGCTGCACTGGGAGCACTGGGGGGTTCCAGCGCCGCACCGGGAGCACTGGGGGGTCCCCGGGGCCTCACTGGGGGGGTTCCAGGGCCGCACTGGAAGCACTGGGGGGTCCCCGGGGGCCCACTGGGAGCACTGGGGGGTTCCAGGGCCGCACTGGGAGCACTGGGGGGTCCCCGGGGGCCCACTGGAGCACAGGGGGGTTCCAGGGCTGCACCGGGAGCACTGGGGGGTCCCCGGGGCCTCACTGGGAGCACTGGGGGGTCCCCGGGGCCTCACTGGGGGGGGTTCCAGGGCCTCACTGGGAGCACTGGGGGGTCCCCGGGGCCTCACTGGGGGGATTCCAGGGCTGCACTGGGAGCACTGGGGGGTCCCCGGGGGCCCACTGGGAGCGCTGGGGGGGTTCCAGGGCCGCACTGGGAGCACTGGGGGGTCCCCGGAACCGGAAGTGCCGCCGCGGGGGCAGAAGCAGCAGGGGGCGGCGTTGCCATGGCGACGTCGCTGACACCCGCCCGCCTCTCCCCCACCCCGGACGCCTGGGTCCCCCGGGGCCGGTTCCCGCCGCCCCCCCCAGCCCCGCCCCGGTGACGCAACCGGAGTCGCCGAGTTCGTCGCTGACGTCAGCGGGGGCGGCGCCGCCAACCCCGCCCCGCGGCGGGGAACGGCCCGGCCTGACCCCGCGCGGCCCCGGCGCGGCCTCCCCCGCCCCCCCGCACCTGGCGGTGCCGGTCCCCGGCGGGGCCGGGCCAGACGGGAGCGGCCGGAGCGGCGGGGGCGGGCGGTGACGCGGCGCTGAGTCAGCGGCGGGGCCGGGCGGGGCGGGGCTCGGCAACAAGATGGCGGCGGGGGCGTGGCCGGAAATGGGCAGTGCCGGCCGGTGCGGCCGCTCTGGCCGCGGCTCTGTAGCCCAGGAGGACCGGCTGAAAAAATGGCGGCGGGGCAGAACCGGAAGGGGGCGGGGCTAGCAGATGGGGCCGCTCTGGGCGTGAACTCTGTAGCCCAGGAGGACCGGCTCAAAAATGGCGGCGGGGCGGGGCCGGAAGGGGCGTGGTCAACAGGTGAGACCGCTCTGGCCACAACTCTGTAGCCCAGGAGGACCGGCTCAAAAAATGGCGGGGCGGGGCCGGAAGTGGGCGGGGGCAGCAGGTGCGGCCGCTCTGGCCGCGACTCTGTAGCCCAGGAGGACCGGCTCCAAAAATGGCGGGGGCGGGGCCGGAAGGGGGCGTGGCCGGCAGGTGCGGCCGCTCTGGGCGCGGCTCAGTGCCCCTGGCGGACCGGCCCCGAGATGGCGGCCACGGCGGCGGGGCGGGACGTGTGCGGGCCGCTGCTCACCTGGGTAAGGGGGGGCCGGGCCCCCCCCGGACCCCCCGGGCCCCTCCCCGGGCCCTGTGACCCCCCCGGGCTCCCCCCGGGCCTATGTGACCCCCCCAGGGCCCCCCCCAGGCCCTGTGACCCCTCCCGGGCCCTGTGACCCCGCCAGCACCCAGTGCCCCCCCCCCCGCCCTTGGGCCCCGCTGTTGGGGGGGGGGCAGCCCGCGGGGTCGTTGCCCCCCCCCCCTCCCCCGTGCCTGGGGGGACTCTGCTGAGGGTCAGAAGGGGGGTCCTGCCCCCCCGCAGCGGTCGGGGGGGCTGTGCGGGCCTGGGGGCTCCCCTGTCAGCACGGGGGGGCAGGACACGAGTTGCCCGTTCTCAGCCCTGAGCGGGCCCGGGGGGGGGCTGTTCTGGGGGCGGCCGTGCCCTGACCCCCCCCGTACTCCCCCCCCAGCTGCAGACCTTTGCCCCCCCCCTCGCCCTGCGCCTCCCCCCGCGACCTGGCCAGCGGCGTGGCCCTCGCCCACGTCCTGCACAGCATGTGAGTGGGGGGGGCCAGGCTGCCCCCCGCCTTGGGGACACCCCACGGCCCCCCAGGGGCGCCGGGCACCCCCGGCTGGGGGTGGGGGCCGCGTGGGAGGAGGGGACCTGATTTTGGGGACCCCCCCCTTGTGCCCACCCCCCCCAGCGACGCCTCGTGGTTCAATGAGACGTGGCTGGGCCGGATCCGGGACGACGCTGAGGATAACTGGCGGCTGAAGGTGGGGGGGCCACGCGTTGGGGTGGGGGGGCGCGTTTGGGGACGGGGGGACGCACCCCTGCCTGCTCGGGGGGGGGAGTTCACAGCCTTGGGTCTGCCCTGGGGGGTGAGGAGGGGAGCGGAGGGGGTGGTTTGAGGGGGTCCGGGGGGGCCGTTTTGGGGGACACAACGGGGGGGCGATTGGGAGAGCTGGTTTGGGGGGGCAGTTGGGGAGGGGCTGTTTTGGGGGACCTGAGGCAGGGCCACAGCAATGGGGGGGGCATTTTGGGGTCCCCCAGTGGTGGTGGGGGGCATTTTGGGGGTCCAGGGGGGTCCCACTTTCCCCCCCCGCAGGTGAGCAACCTGCGGAAGGTGCTGCAGAGCGTCCTGGAGTACTGGCAGGATGTGAGTGGGGGGGCACGGGGGGGCCCAGGCGTCCGGGCCCCCTGTTTTGGGGGGGGGGGGGTGTGTCCCCCGGAGGGGGGCTGACCCCCGGTCCCCCCTCCTGGCCCCCCCAGGTGCTGGGTCAGGCGGTGGCGGAGCAGCACGTGCCCGACGTGGCGCTGGCGGCCCAGCACGCTGACCCGGAGCAGCTGGGCAAACTGGTGCGACTGGTGCTGGGGTGCGCCGTCAGCTGCGAGAGGCGGGAAGGTGGGTGCAGGGCTGGGGGGGGCCCCCACCCCCCGAAACACCCCCCGATCCCTCTGACTCCCCTGCCTTCCCCCCCTCGCAGAGCACATCCAGCGCATCATGACGCTGGAGGAGTCGGTGCAGCACGTGGTGATGACGGCCATCCAGGAGGTGGGGGCTGTTGGGGGGGACAGGGGGGGTTGGGGGTCCCTGGGGGTTGTTCTCAGGGGGGTTGGGGCATCCCGGGGGAGTGAACGTGGCCAGAGAGCCCTGGGGGAGGGTTTTGGGGGGGTCTCGGGGGATTTTGGGGAATTCCTGTGGGCCTGAAGACCCCCCCCCCCTTTATAATTTTTTTCTTCACGCAGCTTTTGGATAAAGAGGCCTCGGAGACGATGGCGGTGGAGACGTACGGGAACTTCGACACGCAGGTGGGGGGCGGGGGGCGGGGTTGGGGGGGCAAGGGCAGGGTCGGTGGGGGACAACGGTGGGGGGAACACTTGGGGGGGGGGGATACAGGGAGCCCCGGGGCTGGGGCAGGTTGGGGGGTGGTTGGGGTGTCTGGGGGGGGGCCCCCCAGCGCTGACCCCCCCTTTCCCCCCGCAGTCACGGCGCTATTACTTCCTGAGCGAGGAGCCCGAGGAGGCCGGGGGGCCGCAGCAGCGCTGCCTCGAGCTGGAGCAGCAGGTGGGGCCCGGACGCCGAGGTCCCCCGATCACCTGGGTCCCCCAGTCCTATCCCCCCCAGTCCCTAGGGTTGGGGTGAGAGCACCCAAAGCCGTTGTACTGAGCAGGAGGGGATTCTTTGGTGTCTCGTACGAGGGTTGGGTGCACCCACCCACGGGGAGCCCGAGCCCGGAGGCCTGGGTCCCTTCCCGGACGCCTGGGTCCTTCCGTGGCGGGGCAGGTGGCAGCGCTGCTGGAGGAGAAGGGCAGCCTGGCGGATGAGAACCGGGCGCTGCGGGAGGAGAAGGCGCAGCTGGAGGCCGACGCCGCCGGTGCCGCTGCCAAGAAGCTGCTGCTGCTGCAGACGCAGGTGGAGCAGCTGCAGGAGGAGAATTACCGGTAGGGCCCGGACGCCTGCGTCCCCTGGGCACGGGGCGGGGGCCAGCCCGGACGCCTGCGTCCCTCTGGGGGGGTTGCCCGGTCTCTGGGGTCTGGGTTTTCCTATGGAGAGAGCAAAATGGGGGTGAGGGGCCCGAGGGGGGTCCTGCACCCCGTGCCCCGGGGGGTGCCCTGACGCCGGGGCCCCCGGGCAGGCTGGAGAGCGGGAAGGAGGAGCTGCGGGCGCGCTGCAGCCAGCTGGAGCGGGAGGCGCGGGGGCTGCAGGCGCGGGCGGAGGAGCTGAGCGGCCTGGCCGGGGAGGCGCGCGCCCTGCGCGACGAGATGGACGTGCTGAGGTGGGCCGGGGTCCGGGGCGCGCCGGGACGCCTGGGTCCCCGCGGGGCGTCCCCTGGCGCCGGGGGTGGTGCCCCCGGCGCGGCGGGCATCGGCGCTGTCCCCATCCGGCAGGGCGTCGTCGGCGCGCGCCGGGCGGCTGGAGGCGGCGGTGGCGGCGTACCGGGGCCGGGCGGCGGCGGCGGGCGACCTGCGGCGCTGGGTGCGGGCGCTGGAGGAGCGTCACGCCGCGCAGCTGCGCCGCGCCGCCGCGCTGCAGCAGCAGCTGGGCCGGGCGCAGGCGGGCTGCGCGCAGCTGGAGGCCGCCCGCAGGCAGGTGGGCGGGGCTAGAGGCGGGTGGGCGGGGCTGCAGGGCTGGGTGGGGCCAAGGGGTGGGGCTGTGGGGTATGGCAGGTGCAGGGTGGGGCCTGGGGGCGTGGCTTGGGGCAGGGGGTGGGGCCATGCCCACAGGCTCCTCCCCACAGGGAGATGGGTGTGGCAGGGGCGTGGCCTGCAGGGGATGTGGGTGGAGCCATTCCCAGGTGGGTGGAGCAAGGGGTGGGGCTAAGGGGAGTTAGGGGCGTGTCCATGTGGGCAGGGGGCGTGGCCACCCCTGGTTCAGGCAGGGGATGCTGTGGCAGAGGGGTGAGGGTGTGGTGGGTGGGGCTGTCCTGGGGGCGTGGCTATGGGCTGAGGGGCGTGGTCAGCGGTGGCCCCGCCCAGGTGGAGGAGCTGAGCGGGCAGCAGGCGGAGGCAGCGCTGCAGGCAGAGAAATGGCAGGGGGAGTTCAGGAACCTGCAGGAGAAGTTTGAGGCGCTGAACAAGGAGAAGGAGGTGGGTGTCTGTCCCCCTCCCGACGCCTGGGTCCCCCCCCGGACACCTGGGTCCCCCCCCACTGACACCCCCCCCCCCCCCCGGCCCCTGCAGCGGCTGCTGGAGGAGCGGGACGCCCTGCGCGAGGCCAACGAGGAGCTGCGCTGCGCTCAGGTGCAGCAGAGCTGCCTGCGCCAGGCAGGTGGGTGGGGGACCCCGGGGGGGACATGGGCACTGGGGGGGGTCACAGACCCTCTGGGGAGGTGACAGACCCCGCTGGGGGCGGAGGAACCCTGCTGAGCGCAACCCTCCTACGAGACACTGGAGAATCCCTGCCCAGGGCTTTGGGCTGGGGGGGTAACCGTGGGAGGAACCAGGGTCTGGGGGGGCACACAGCGCTGTCCCCGGGGAGGGCAGGGTGCAGTGGGGGTCCCCAGGGTGCAGTTTGGGGGTGTCACCTCCTGCCCCCCCCCCAACCAGCCGTTCCCCCCCCCAGATGCGGTGCTGGAGGAGGGCACGGCCCCGGCGGGAAACCTGGCGGCCGAAATCCTCCCTGCGGAGCTGAGGTGGGTGCAGGGGGGGGGGTCCCCGACGCTGGGACCCCCCCCCAAACCCCCTGACCCCCCTGACCCCCTAGAGAGACGGTGGCGCGGCTGCAGGAGGAGAACCGGCGGCTGCAGGCGCAGGAGGCGACGCTGCGGCTCCAGCGGGACCAGCTCCAGCAGCGGCTGCGCGACGCTGACCGGCAGAGGTGGGGGCCGGGGGGGTCACGGTGTCCCGAACGGCCCCCCCAGGACCCCCGCGTCCCTAACGCCCCCTCACCCGCAGGCTGGAGGCCACGGGGGCGGCGGAGCTGTGGAAGGCGCTGGGGGATCAGGGGGGCTCCCCCGAGGAGGTGAGTGGGGTGGGGGCTCCCTTGAGGGGCTGGGGGGCTTAGAGAGTGGGGAAGTGTTGTTACTTGTTTTGGGGGGGTCTTAGTGTTCTTGGGGAGCCTTCATTTTATTGGGGGGGCCTTGATGTTCTGGGAGAGGTCATATTTTGGGGGGGTCCTACGTTTGGGGGCGAGGGGGATTTGGGTTTTGGGGCTGCAGGGCCTGAGTTCCCCCAGGTTTCGGGGGGGGGTGCTGGGGTTTGGGGGGCCCCCCCTCACCCCTCATTTCCCCCCTCCCAGTTGTTGGTGCTGGAGAAGACCCTGGAAGAGCTGTGAGTGCGGGGGGGCAGGGGCCAGCCTGGCCCCCCCGGGCTGGGGGGGGGGACGGGGCAGCCTGTCCCCGTGTCCCCAACCTGTGTCCCCCCCCGGCCCCCCAGGGAGGAGCTGCCCGAAGCAGGGGTAGAGCTGCAAGGGAAGGAGGAGCTGGAGCCACCCGGGGACGGCAGCGGTATGGGGGGGTCCTGGGGGTCCTGGGGAGGAGGGCGGCAGCAGGGGCTGAGCCGTGCCTCAGTTTCCCCCAGGAAGGCTGCGGGTCCAGGGGGAGGGAGCAGGCGTGGGCCCCCAGGGAAGGGGCCATTGTGGGGTCCCCCCTGCCTTGACCTCCTTTTTGTGCCCCCCCTCCTGCCCCCGATCCCCTCTTTGTGCCCCCCCAGGGTCGCGGCGCGTGGAGGAGCTGCAGCGCAGCCTACGCCAGAGGGAGGAGGCTCTGCGAGTCCTGGAGCAGCGCTGCCGTCGGCACGCCGGGGCAGCCCGCACGGTGCGGGGCCGGGGACCCCCCGGGCTGGCCTGGGGGCACTGGGGGGGCTCGGGGACCCCGCTGGTCCTGGGGATGAGGGGGCTCGGGTCCCCTCGGGGCTGTTTTGGGGTATTGGAGGGGTTCTGGCACCCACAAGAATATCTTACCTGTACTGGGGGGGGTTTGAGACCCTCTCTAAGGGTTTCTTGGGTGCATGGGGGGCTCTGGGAGCCCCTAGGGCTGCCCGGGGTTTAGGGGGTCTGGGACCCTCGTCAGGGCATTTTTGGGTGCCGGGGGGGGGGGGGGCTGGAACCCCTTGGGGGGATCTCAGGGTGGTTCTTGGCTGGGGAGGAGCCCTGGGGCATCTGGGGGGATGCTGGGACCCCCCAGGGCTGTTTGGCAGGGCAGAGGGTCTTTGAGGAGGGACAGGACCCTGGGGGGGCTCCTCTGTGTCAGAGTTTGGGGGTCCCATGCTGTTGCCCCCCCCAGGTGATGCGGGCACTGGAGCCGAAGCCCCCGGGCCCCGCCGCGGCCCCCGCCCTCCGCGCCCTCCGCAACCAGCTGCAGGAGAAGGACGCCCTGATCCAGCACCTGGAGGTGAGGAGGGGGCCGGGGGGGAGCTGGGGGAGGTCCCGGGGGTCCCCAACTCCAGCTGAACCCCCCCCGGTTCCCCCCAGAGCAACTACGAGCGGAGCCGGGCGCAGCGGGAGCGGGAGGAGCGGCTGCTCGTCACCGCCTGGTACAACATGGTGAGCGATGGGGGGCTCCGGGGGGGCACGGATATTCCCAGGGACAGCGGAGACCCCCCGGAGGGCACAGATACCCCGGGGGGGGCATGGGGATCTCGGGGGGGGGGGGCAGATACCCCGGGGGGGGTCATAGATACTTGGGGGGGCAAAGATACCCCAGAAAAAGCAGGTATTTGGGGGGGGGGGTAAATGCATCCGACTGGGGGGGTCGGGGACCTGGTGCTGGGGGTCCCCATGGCCCCCCCCCAGGCACTGCGGCTTTGGGGGGGTCCGATACTCAACCCGTGCCCCCCCCCCCCAGGGCCTGGCGCTGCAGCAGCAGGCGAGCGAGGGGGGCAGCCCGCGGGGCCCCCCCGGGGGGGCTCAGTCCTTCCTGGCCCAGCAGCGCTTGGCCACGGCCGCCCGCCGCGCCCGGCCCCCCCATGGCCGCCCCCCCAACCGCTGACGGGGGCCTGGGGGGGCCCCCCCAACCGCTGACCGGGGGGGGGGCCCCCCTTTTCTGGGCTGGTCCCATTTTAGACACTACTGGTTCAGCATTGCCCCCCGCTCTCTTGGGGGGGGCTGGACCCCGCACCCCTCTTTGGGGGGGCTTTTAGCACTTCTATTTTTGTACCCCTTTTCTGCAGGGCAGGGGGTCCTGCCCCCCCCCGAATCCTTTCAATAAAGCTACAGTGCTCAGGGCTGGGGGTTTATTCCCAGCGGGGATTCTCGGGGGGCTCGTACAGGGCTGAGCCTTTGGGGGAGGGCATGTTTTGGGGCTCCCCCCACCTTAAACCACGTCATCGACGCTGGGGTGCAGGAGCCAGCGGTCATGGGGGCCGCTGCCCCCGCCCAGGGCGTCCCCCAGGAGGACGGCTGTGTCCCCCCCCAGGCTGTCCCCGTCCCCCGGGGCGGCAGGCGCAGGGGGAGCCCCGGGGGGGGGCTCGGGGCCGAACCCCCCCTCGGAGCCGGCGCTGTTCTTGCGGCGGAGCAGGGAGAAGCGTCGGGTGAAGGTGCCCGGGGGGGGCCGCGGAGGGGGCTCGAGGGTGTCCCCGAGGGTCTCCCCGATGTCCTCCAGCGGCTGGAACTGCATCTCCTCCTTGGCCAGCCTGCAGGACGCCGGGGTCACCCCAAAGCCCCCCTGGGCACCTGGGGTCACCCCCAACACCCCCCCCCAGATGTCGGGGACACCCCCAGCCTCCTCCCCAGCCCTAGGACTGGCTTTGGGGGTGCCCTAGGCTGAGCCATGGGGTCCCTGGGGGTGTTTTGGGGTCCCTGAGGGGGATAGAGGTCCCTGGAGGGAGCTGGGGGTCCCCGGGCAGTTTTGGGTTTTGGGGGGGGGTCCTGGGGCAGTTTGGGGGACACTGGGGGATCTTGGGGTGGCTGGAGGGGTCCAGGGGGCAGTTTGGGGGTCTGCGGTGTTTGGCAGGGGTCTCTGGGGTTTTGGGGGACCCCAGGGAGTGGTTTGGGTTCCCCAGGGCCCCTCTCGGTGGGATGGGGGGGCTATAGGATCTGAGGCGGGGGGTCCCGTCCCCACTCACGCCACGTCGAAGGCAGAGCCGCGGAAGGCGGGCTGGCGCAGCGGGGCGGCCGCGGCCGTGTAGGGCGCCTGGGGGCTGGCGGCATCCCAGTACCGGTCCCGCTCCAGCGCCGGCACCTCCCCGTACAGCTCGTCCACCGCCAGCATCGACACCTGCGGGCCGGACGCCTGGGTCCCCCGCCGGACGCCGGGGTCCCCTCCCGGCCGCCGGGGTCCCCCCGCCACCCCCTGGGCGCCCCGCGGGAGCGGGATGGGGTACCTGGAAGTTGCGGTCGATGAGCGTGTTGGTCTCGAAGTCGTCGTCGTCCTCCCCAAAGGGGTTGATGAGCTGCTCGGCCACCTGCGGCGGGGCCACCGTGTCCCCGGGGCTGCCGTGTGCCCCCCGGGGACCCCCCCATCCCCGCACCCACCTTGAGCCACCCCACGTAGAAGAAGAACTGGAGGAGGGTGAAGACGGGGACCCCCAGGTCCAGCTCGTGCCCCGCGTAGCCCTGGGCCGGGTCCAGGAACTGCCGCCCGATCAGGCAGGTGACGAAGAAGGTGTAGACGGCGATGGTCACCACCTGCGGCAGGGTAACGGTCACCCACCACCCACGTGTGTCCCCACGTCCCCTTCGTGTCCCCTCACATCCTTACATCCCCGTCTGCATCCCCATGTCCCTCTATCCCTGTCTGTGTCCCTCTCCGTGTCCACCCATCCCTATTTGTGTCCCCCTGTGTCCCTCGTGTCCCTCTGTCCCCATCCAGGTCCCCCCCCATGTCCCTCCATCCCTGTCTGTGTCCCTCCGTGTCCCTCTCTGTCCACTCATCCCTATTTATGTCCCCCTGTGTCCCTCGTGTCCCTCTGTCCCCATCCAGGTCCCCCCCATGTCCCTCCATCCCTGTCTGTGTCCCTCCGTGTCCCTCTCTGTGTCCACCCATCCCTATTTGTGTCCCCCTGTGTCCCTCGTGTCCCTCCATCCCTGTCAATGCACCCCCACGTCCCTCCATCCTCATCTGTGTCCCCCTGTGTCCCTCCAGGTCCCCCTCACATCCCTCCGTCCCCATCCAGGTCCCCCCCGTCCCTCCATCCCTGTCTGTGTCCCTCCGTGTCCCTCTCCGTGTCCACCCATCCCTATTCATGTCCCTCTGTGTCCCCCGTGTCCCTCCATCCCCATCCAGCCCCCCCGTCCTCCCTCTGTCCCCCCCCCGCCCAGTGTCCCCATTCCTGCCGTCCCCCCCCCGTTCCCAGTGCTCCCAGTGCCCACCTGGGTGTACACCAGCGGGACGCTGATCCAGTCGTAGTGGAAGAGGAGGCTGCAGTGGCCCCGAAAGCGGTTCAGCTCCTGGGGGGGCACGGGAGGGTTGGGGGGGCGCGGGGAGGGCGCGGGGGAGCCGGGGGTTTGGGGGGCGGGGGTACCTCCATGAGGAGCTTGAGGGCGCAGTCGTCGCGCACGCGCCCCTCGCGCCGCGCCTGCCCCGCCAGCGCCCCGAACCAGGCGCAGGGCACCCAGAACTTGTTGTAGGGCGAGCGCAGCCCCTCCAGCCGCCGCCGCTCCTCCCGCGTCAGGAACCCTGCGGGGCCAGCGTCACCATCTGCCCCCCGCGACATCACCCGCTACCCCATGACGTCACCGCCCGGCAGCACTGACGCCCAGTGACGTCAGGGTGCCCCGGTGATGTCACAGCACAGAGGTCAGGGGAACCTGATGCCCAGCCCCGTGACATGCCCATGACGATGTCGCTGCCGCCACGATGACATCACCACCCTCACAGCTGCCATGACGCCATTCCCATCCCCAGCGTGGTGACGTCACTGCCATGATGCCATCCCTGGGGGTCCCCACCTCCCCCCGCTGGTCCCACCAGCCCGTTCCTGCCCCTGTGCTGACGTCACCCCCTCCCATGAGGTCACGGCGCGGTGGCGGGGACCCACCGGCCTCGACGAGGTGGTCGGTGGTGGGGAAGCGCTTGTAGACGGCGGTGCTGACGGCGCGCAGCACCAGCAGCGCGGCCAGGCTGCCGTAGCGCATCAGCGTGCGGCGCATGATGCGGCCCCGCGCGTCGGCCCCGTGGACGTTGCCCGCCACGGCCAACATCAGCCCGTCCGGCGCCGGGACGCTGCGGAACTGCCCCCACCAGCGCTCCAGCACCAGCGCCACGTAGAAACCTGCGGGACTGGGATGCACTGGGGGCACTGGGAGCACTGGGAGGGGGCGCTGGGGGGAGTTGGGGACACTGGGGGCACTGGGAGCACTGGGAGAGGGCGCTGGGGGGAGCTGGGACCACTGGGAGCACTGGGAGTGGGCGCTGGGGGCAGTTGGGGGCACTGGGAGCAGTGGGAGTGGGCACTGGGGGGAGTTGGGGACACTGGGGGCACTGGGAGCACTGGGAGTGGGCGCTGGGGGGAGTTGGGGACACTGGGGGCACTGGGAGTGGGCGCTGGGGGGAGCTGGGGACACTGGGAGCGGGCGTTGGGGGGAGCTGGGGACACTGGGAGGGGGTGCTGGGAGGAGCTGGGGACACTGGGGGCACTGGGAACACTGGGAGAGGGTGCTGGGGGGAGTTGGGAGCACTGGGAGCACTGGGAGTGGGTGCTGGGGGGAGTTGGGGGCACTGGGGGCACTGGGAGCACTGGGAGAGGGCGCTGGGGGGAGCTGGGGGCACTGGGGGGAGCTGGGGACACTGGGAGGGGGACTGGGGGGTCCCAGGGGACTGGGGGCTCTCACCGAGGACGAAGGAGCCAGGATGAGGGGTTGGTGGGTCCGGGGAGGCTCTGTGGGGACACCGGTGGCCTGGGGGGTCCTGGGGGGGGGGTCCTGGGGGCCCTGGGGGGGTCGGGGGGTCCCGGGGGGGGTCCGGGGCTCTCACCGAGGACGAAGGAGACGGGGATGAGGTTGGCCGACTTGTCGCAATAGAGCACCAGCTTCTCGAAGAGCCGCTTCTGCGCCTCCGACAGCAGGAACCTGGAGGGGGGGACGTGGCGGGGGGGTGTCACCCTCCCTCCCGCTGCGTGTCCCCCCCGTGTGCCTCCGTACAAGGTACCATGTCTCCGTGCACCCCGTGTGTCCCCACGCGTGTCCCCACGCACCCCGTGTGTCCCCGTGTGTCCCCATTCCTCTGCACCCCCACGTGTCCGCATGCACGCTGTGTCCCCCCAATGTCCCCATGGCCCCCCCCATGTCCCTGTGTCCCCCCCAATGTCCCCCGCACCGGTAGGCCAGGCTGAGCCCCAGGTAGGCGGCGAGGAAGAGCAGCAGCTCCCGGTAGAGCAGTTTGTAGATGCTCCCGCGCCAGAGCAGCAGCAGCTGCGAGAAGCCCCCGAAGCGAGCGGTGGCCACCCGCGAGGTGTACGTCACCGTCATCGCGGCCGCGGGGACACCCGGGGGACAGCAGAACCCTGGGGACAGCAAAACGGGACCCTGGGAACACCCAAACTCTGGGGGGGGGGGTGTCACTGAACCAGTACCCTGGGGACACCCACACCCTGGGGACACCCAGCACAGCCTGGGGACTCTTGGGGACACCTTGGGGACGGCAAAACGGGACCCTGGGGACACCCAAACCCTGGGGAGGGGTCACTGAACCGGTACCCTGGGGACACCTGGGACAGCCTGGGGACTCTTGGGGACACCCTGGGGACAGCAAAATGGGACCCTGGGGACACCCAAACCCTCAGGACACCTGGAACAGCCTGAGAACCCCCTGGGGACAGCGAAATGGGACTTTGGGGACACGCAAACCCTGGGGGGGGGTCACTGAGCCAATACCCGGGGGCACCCACACCGTGGGTCCCCCCCCAGCCTGGGTACCCCGCACCCTGGGGACACCCTGGGGACACCGCACCCTGGGGACGGTGCCACAGGGCACCGCCACCCCCCCAGGCTGGGCAGAGACCCCCCCCCCAAGCCTCCCCATAACCCCCCTTCCCTCACCTGCGGGAGACCCGAGCGTGGGGTGGCCACCGCCAGTCTGGGGCCACCGTCCCCATCCCGGGGCCTTAAATACCGTCCTGGGGCTGGCCCTGCCCCGGGGCTGGGGGGGGACACGCCCGGGTCCCCTGGGGGCGTGGGGAGGCCGGACGGACGCCCGGGTCCTTCCCCGTAACCCCCAGGGGAGCGGCTGCTCCAGCCTGGCAGGTCCTGAGCCCACCCCCACCCCGGGGGGGAAACTGAGGCAGGGTTGGGGGGGTCAGTGGCCGGGACGCCTGCGTCCCCCCCCCGGGGGTGGCCTGGCTCCGGCCCCGCAGCCTCGCGCCAGCGGCGGGGTCGCGGGGACAGATCGCAGCGGGACGGGGACACGGGGCTGGGCCCGTGCGGGGTGGGGGGGCCGCCGCCGCACGGCCCCGTCGCCCCCCCGGGACCCCGGCGTCCGGGCTCCCCCCCTCCCCTTCCCCGTGCCCCGTTAATCCGCCCCGAGCGCTAATGAGGGTCCCCGCGTCCCACCGGGCCCGGTGCCAGCCGGCGCTGACGTCACCCCCCCCGGTGCCAGGCCAAGCCGCAAGCGCCGCGCGGTGAACCCGGGCGTCCGGGCCCCCCCCCCCCGAAACACCCCAGAGCCGCCTCCCCGCTTCCCGAATTTATTATTTACACAAGGTCCCCTGGGGGGGTCCCGTCTCTGCCCCCCCAGCCTGGGGGGGGGACGGGACGGGGAGGGAGGGGGGACGGAGCAGCCCCGGGGGGGCCGCGGTGCTGGTCGGCCGCAGCCTGGAGGTGGGGGCTGCGTGCAGGGGGGGTGGGCAGAGCCGTCCTGCCCCTCCTGGGGGGGGAATAAATATCGTCTGCCCCCCCCCCGGGGGGCGTGGGGGGGGGCTATTTGGGGCTGGGGGGCTGGTAGGGGTCCAGCAGGAGGGAGGAGAAGGTGTTCACTTTGTCGGCCCCCCCGCACCTCGTGGGGCAGCAGCGGCAGCTTCACGATGTGGAAATCCTCGTACAGGTCCTCCATCTGCGGGGAGAGCGGGCGGGGGGCAGGGACCCAGGCCTCCGGGCCCCCCCCAGCACCCCCCCACAGCCTCGGGGAGGGTCCCGGGCGTCCGCGCTCCCCAAATTCCACCCCCCCCCCGAGACCCCCTCCCTTCCCAGAGCCAGGCAGGGGCTCCCCAAATGCTAAGGCTCCCCCTGAGCCCCTCCCAGGCTCCCCAAACTCAGCCCCCCCGCGACCCCCGCGCCGGGGACCCCCGCATCCGGGCGGTACCTGGTCGAGGTACTTGGCCTGGATCTTGTGCCGGGCCTCGCACATCTTGCAGGGCCGCTGGGGGTCGGGGAAGACGAGCTGGTTCACCACGATGTTGTGGGTGTCGATGCGGCACTTGGCCAGCTCCTGGATCAGCCGCTCGGTCTCGTAGAGCGAGAGGAACTCGGCGATGCACACGCAGATGAACGTCGTCTGCTCCTGCCGCCCCCCGGCCCCCACACCGCGCTCAGCGTGACACCGCGACGCCGCGCTCAGCGTGACACCGCGACGCCGCGCTCAGCGTGACGCCGCGCTCGGCATCCCCTCCGCGGAGCCGGCTGTCCGGCACCGAGGCCCCAGAGGGGTCCCTGCCCGGCCCCGCGGCGGAGGATTCCCCGCAGGAATGCGCACGGACCGGCTTGGCCACGTCCCCGTCCCCCTCCCGGCGTCCCCACTCCCCTCCTTGGCATCCCCGTCCCCCTCCCGGCGTCCCCACACCCCCAGAGGAGCCCCCCCGCCCCCCCCGGCGGCCTTACCGGGTCCTTGAACTGCTCGCTGACGGAGCGGATGACGGGCAGCGTCTCCTCCAGCTTGGAGGCCAGCTGGTCGGCGTTCATGTCCCCCAGCCCCAGCATGTTGCACATCTGGGGGAGGCGGCGGTGAGATCCACCCCCCGCGGCCACACACGCTGTCCCCCCCACGGGGGGTCCCGTCCCCGCAGCCCCCGTCCTCACCTGGGAGATGAAGGGGCTGATCTGGTTCTTGATCTGCATGAGGCGGCCCAGGCCCCGCTCCACGATGGTGGGGAAGTTGAGCAGCCGCAGCGTGTGGCCGGTGGGCGCCGTGTCAAAGACCACCACCGAGAAATTCATGCCCTTCACCAGCCTGCGGGGCCGGCGGGGGGGGTCAGCGCGGCCACAACCCCCCGGCTCAGCCCCCAACGGGCCCCCCCCGGCCCCGTGCGGCCCCGCTCACCTCATCACCTCAGCGTAGCTCATGGCCTCGTCGATGCCGGGGAAGGCGCTCATGGCCTCCTGCATCATCTTCTTGCCCATGCTCAGCATGTTGTCCTCCTCGAAGAACTCGTCGGGCAGCTCCGCCACCCCCAGGCTGGGGTCGATCTCCTGCCGGGGTTCGGAGCGTGAGAGGGGCCGTGGCGGGGGCCGCGGCGGGGGCCGGGCTCCCGGGCCCGTCCTGGACTCACCATGGCGAAGAGGTTGTCGTAGCCCTTGACTTTGGTGGGGACCTTGGAGAACTTCTGGTCGAAGGCATCGGAGATGTTGTGCGCAGGGTCGGTGGAGATGATGAGGACGCTCTCCCGCACCTTCGAGAGCTGCACGGCCAGGCTGCAGCTGGGGGGACAGCGGTGACGGTGGGCGGCTGCTGCCGGCGGGGGGCTGCCGGCGGGGGTCCCGGTGGCCTCCTTGGGTGGGGAGCTGCCCCCCACGGCCCCTCGCGTGGGGGTGGCCCCACGGGGGGGCTGGCTCTGCCTTCTCCCCGAGGGGACCCGGCCCCGTCCCTTCCCCCTGAGGGGCTCCGGCCCAATTCCGCCCCCGGGGTGGCCCGGTTGGGCCCCGCTGCCAGGTGGCCTGGTTCGGTTCCCCTGCCGGCGGTACGGTCCAGTTCCCCCACCCCCGGGGCGGCCGGGTCCGACTCCCCCCCCGGGCGCTCCGGCCCGGTGTCTCCCCTGGGGGCCCGATCCCTCCCCCGGGGGCCCGATCCCTCCCGGCGACCCGGTCCCCCCCGGGCCCGGCCCGGCCCCGCCGCACCTGCAGGTGGTCTTGCCCACGCCGCCCTTCCCGCCCACGAAGATCCACTTGAGGCTCCGCTGCTCGATGATGTTCGCCAGCGTCGGCTCCAGCGGCTCCACGTCGGGCGCGTCCTCGAACTCCTCCGCCTCCGGCCCCCACCCGCCCGCCGCCGCCGCCGCCGCCATCTTCCCCCGCGCCGCCGCGCCGCCGGCCCGCCCGCGCCCTGATTGGCCACCGCCCCGCCGCTCTGTCCCGCCCCCTGCGGACGATTGGTCGCCGCGCCTGGCGATCAGGCGGAGGGCGGGACGGCGGGGCGAACGCCCAGCGCGTTGCCCCGGCAACGCCGCCCCGACGGCCGTCGCGCCAACGTCATCTCCCGGCGCCGCGCGCTTCCCGGCGTCCCCCGCGGCGCGGCGTTCGCGGCGGACAAGATGGAGGCGCACGGCGAGGAGGGGGAGGCCCCGTCGCCGCCGCCCGGGCCCGGCGGCGGCGTGAACGTCTTCGCCAACGACGGCAGCTTCCTGGAGCTCTTCAAGCGGAAGATGGAGGCGGAGCAGCAGCGGGAGCGAGAGGCGGCGGCAGCGGCGGCCGCGGAGGCCCCCGGCGGCGCCGGGCCCGGCCCGCACCGCCCGTCCGACGGCTCGAAGAGGAGCGGCGGCGCCCTCAGCTTCGTAAGGACGCGGGGCCCGCGGCCTCCTCCCGCCCCCGCTGCGGCCCCGGCTGAGGGTTCCCGGGGGTAGCGGCACCCTCGGGCTGGCGCCGGGGGTGGCGGCGGCTTCCTCCCGGCGGCGGCTGCCTGCTGCGGGAGAGCTTCTCCGCGAGAGCCGGTCCCCCAGACGCGAGTGCGGGCCCCGGTTTTGCCGGCGGCGCGTCCCGGGAGCTGGGCAGGGGCCCTCGGCGGGGCCCGGGAGCTCCGCGGGCACCTGCGATCGTCAAGCTGGGGGGCCCGTCCCGGGGGGGCCGTGCTGCCGCTCTGCCGAGCGGCCCTGGGGCACCTCCGTGCTGTTCGGGGCTCCCGCTCCCTGCCGCGCTCCCTTTATTTTTCTTTTGCCTCTTGTTAAACCACATCAAGCAGCACCAAAATTCTCCGTTCCTGGGGAATGGGGGTGGCTTCAGCTGCTCCGGCACCGCGGTTCTCCAGGGGGTGTCACCCCCGCCCTCGGGGTCGGCAGCGGCCACCGGCCCCCCCCGGGCAGGAGCGGGGTCCCCGTGGTGCCACCCGCCGCGGACGGACAGCCGCCAGCTGGGGTCTGACAGACGTCCCTCCTGTTCCGTTGTGCAGGGGGCGGCGCTGTCCCCGCGGCGCGCGTAACGGTGGCAGTTCTGTCCCTTCCCCCAGGTGGGCAGGCGGCGAGGGGGGAACAAGCTGGCCCTGAAGACGGGAGTGGTGGCCAAGAAGCAAAAGACGGACGAGGAGGTGGGTGTCCCCGGCCCCCCGACCCTCTGCGGGGCGGGATGCGGCGCTGCCGGGGCGGGACGCGCTCACCGACCTCGTTTCCCCTCGTTTTCTTGCAGGTGTTGACGAGTAAAGGCGACGCCTGGGCCAAGTACATGGCGGAGGTGAAAAAGTACAAGGCGCACCAGTGCAGCGACGACGACAAAACTCGGCCCCTGGTGAAATAGCGCCCGCGCCCGGACTCGCCCCTGTATATACTTATTTAAGGGCGGGGGAGGCGCCGGCCCCGCCCCTTTTATATCTATAAATACCGATCGCGCGCCTGGGGCCGCTGCTCCCGCCCCGCCGGCAACCAGGACTTGACGCCGGCCGGCAAACCGCCGCCGCTGCCGCCCACCGGGACCCGCCGCCGCTCCTCCCCCCGCCTGGCCCGGGGGGGGGCGGTTTTGGGGTAGAAAGCGGAGAAACGGGGAGGGGAGAGGTGGGAGCGGAGGGGCCGCCGTCGCAGCATTAAAGACCTCGGAGATTTCGGAGCTGCCGAGCGACTTGTGGGTGTTTTTGGGGCGGGGGCCGCCCCCCCCCCTGCGCTGTTACCCGGGGTTTGGGGGTCTCCCGGTGTTTGGGGGTGAGATGCTGAGACCCCCCCGTGTCACCGCTGCGGCGGGGTGACACAACCCGCCCTGCGCTGTCACCCGCAGCGGGGGTACGGCCCCCCTGGCCGTGACAGCGACTGACTCCGAGTCTTCCAGCCTTCAGCCCTTATTTATTGCCTCCCCCAGTGCCGAACTTCACCATTTTGGGCTTTCTTCCCCCCAGTAAAGCTGGGGCGGGAGGTGGCTGTGCCTGGGGGGGCCTGGGGGCAGGCAGGAGGGGGGGCAGGCAGGGCCGGGCCCTCCTGGGGCGAACTCCCGCAGAGGACCCCGACAGGTTTGTGCTCCCAGTTCCTTCCCAGTTCCCTCCATGCACTGTGATCACCCCAGTTCCTTCACCCACTGTTCCCAGTTCACCCTCCCAGTCCCTCCAGTGCACTCCATTCCCCCTCCTAGCACCCCCACCCTCCCAGCACTCCCAGTCCCTCCAGTGCACTCCATTCCCCCCTCCCAGTCCCCTCTGTTCCCCCAGTCCCCCTCCCAGTGCCCTCCATTCCCCTGATTCCCCTCCCAGTCCCCCCAGTGCACTCCATTTCCCCCTCCCAGTCCCTCCTGTTCCCGATTCCCCTCCCAGTCCCCCCAGTGCACTCCATTTCCATTTCCCAGTCCCCCACCTTCCCCTGACCCCCCCTCCCAGTGCTCCCAGTCCCCCCCCAGCGCACTCCATTCCCCTGATTCCCCTCCCAGTCCCCCCAGCGCACTCCATTTCCCCCTCCCAGTCCCCTCCATTCCCCTGATTCCCCTCCCAGTCCCCTCCATTCCCCTGATTCCCCTCCCAGTCCCCCCCAGCGCACTCCATTCCCCCCCTCCCAGTTCCCCCTGTTCCCCTGATTCCTCTCCCAGTGCTCCCAGTCCCCCCAGTGCTCCCGGACCTGGACGGCCCCGGCTGGCGCTGCCCACCGGGCGCTGGGCAGGGGGAGGCCGCCGCCGACGGGATCCGCCGCTCCCCGGGCCGGGCCTGCGCGGGGGAGGCCTTCCCCCCCCCCCCCGCCCGGCAGTGGTACGGCCCGCGCCGCGGGGCGCGCTGGGAGATGCAGTCGGGCGCCGAAGGGGGGGGACTCCACGCATGCGCGCAAAGCAAAACCGCCCCTTTTCCCCACGTGGCCCCGCCTCCGCCCCACGTGACGCGGCGCCGTCCTTCCCGCGCGCTCACGTGGTGCCCGCGGCGGGGCGGACGGTGGCCGGCGGGGGTCAGCGCCCGCGTGCCGCGCTCGCTCCCTCCGGGCAGCGCCGGTGGCCCGCGGCTGCGGGAGGCCGCCCCGACCCCCCCCCCCCCCCACCGGCCACCCCCCGCCGAGCCCCGGAACCCCCCCCCGGCAGGTACCGGCCCGGCGGGGGCGGCGGGGAAGCGGCGCGGGGCCTGGCGGGCGGGGGAGGCCCGGCCGGGACAGGGCTGAGGGGGCGCTGAGGGGGGGGAAGGAGGCCCGGGGGAGGGAAACGGGGGCTGAGGGGGGAATTAGGGGCTGGGGGGGGGCATTGGGGGGGGGGGGGGGGGTGCCGGTGGCGGGGGGGGGGGGGATTACGGGGGCGAGAGGATCAAACCGGGGCGGGGGGGGGCGAAGCTGGGCTGGGGGGCAAATGGCGGAGGGGGCACGCTGGGGAGGGTTGCTGGCACGGCCGGGGGCGTTCACGGCCTCGGGGGGGGGCAGTGGGGGGGAGATCTGCCCCCTTCCCGTGTCCTCCCGCGCCGTTAACGGGGCATCCCCGTCCCCACGTGCGCGGAACGTCCGGTTCCCCCCCCCCCCCGCTGCCGCGTGGACGGGCCCCGCTGCGCCCCGGCCGCGGTGGGGGGGCCCCGCCGTCCCTCAGCCCCCCCGGGAACCGCGCTCATCCCGGGGGCGTCCGCGCCGCGTCCCCCGGTAGATCCCCTTCCCGCCTTCCCCCCCCGCAGGGATCCGGGGTCTGCGCCCCCCCCGGCCGGTGACCCCCGGGACCCCCCAGCCGCCATGGACTGGCAGCCGGACGAGCAGGGCCTGCAGCAGGTCCTGCAGCTGCTGAAGGACTCGCAGTCCCCCAACACGGCCACGCAGCGCGTCGTGCAGGACGTATCCTGAGGCGGGGGGCCGGGACCCCCGGCGGGGCGCGGGAGGGGGGGACGGCACACGCACCCCTCCCCGTTTGAGCCGGGGAAAGGGGAATTGGGGACTTCCTCTGTTAACGGGGCCGGCTGGAGCGGCTGGACCTGGGGAACGGGGGGTTTCGGGCACGTTAATCCGGGACAGCGTCCCCGTCCTCGTCCCTGTCCTTAACCGCCCGGGGCAGAAGCTGAAGCAGCTGAACCAATTCCCCGACTTCAACAACTACCTGATCTTCGTGCTGACGCGGCTCAAGTCCGAAGGTGGGACGTCGCTCTGCGGCCGGGGGCGGTTCGGGGTCTCCCGGGTCCCAGGGGGGTGGCAGAGGCATTTGGGGGGTGGCAGAGGTGGATGCAGAGCCGAGCCCGGCCGTTTCAGGCTCGGGGAGGTGGAGGGGATGCGCGTTGTGGCCCCCCCCTTGACGGCTTGTGCCCCCCCCCCAGATGAGCCAACGCGGTCGCTCAGCGGCCTGATCCTGAAGAACAACGTCAAGGCGCACTACCAGAGCTTCCCCCAGCCCGTGGCCGAGTTCATCAAGCAGGAGTGCCTCAACAACATCGGGGACGCGTCCTCCCTCATCCGGGCTACCATCGGTGAGACGGGGCGGGGGCCCCCGCGGGGACTCCCGGCCCCCCCGCGCTAACGACCCCCCCCGCAGGCATCCTCATCACCACCATCGCCTCCAAGGGGGAGCTGCAGATGTGGCCGGAGCTGCTGCCGCAGCTCTGCAACCTGCTCAACTCGGAGGACTACAACACGTGCGAGGTGCGCGGGGCCGAGCGGGGGGGGTCTGGGGGGGGGTCACGGCTGGCGCTGATGCCCCTCTGGCGCGCAGGGGGCGTTCGGGGCCCTGCAGAAGATCTGCGAGGACTCCTCCGAGCTCCTGGACAGCGACGCGCTCAACCGGCCGCTCAACGTCATGATCCCCAAGTTCCTCCAGTTCTTCAAGCACTGCAGCCCCAAGATCAGGTACGGCTGCGCTGGGGGGGGACGCGTGTCCTCCTGCAGCCCCGCGGAGGGGTTGGGGGGGCCCAGCCGGGGTGGGAACATCGCGGGGCCGTGCCCGGAGCCATTCGACAAGATGGGGTGGGAAATGAGCTGTTTCTGTGCTCCGCGCCGCTGGTTGTGGTTTGCCTCGGGGTCCCCTTGTCCCCGTCCTTCCCCCTGACGGGTGGTCCGGCTCCATCCGTGCCCTCCTTGGGGTGACGTGGGGATTTGGGCCCCCCCAGACTGAGCAGCTCCTGCTCAGCCCATCCCCACATCCCCAAATCATCCTTTGGGGACCCTGTGTGTCTGTCTGTCCGTCCCCAAGTCTGGCCTGGGGCAGGAGATTATTCCAGCCCAGAACACATCTCCCTCTCACGAGCTAATTCAGTGCCGTGGGGGCCGGTGGCTGGGCTGACCCCCCCCTCCTGGCTCTGCGTCGTTAGCTAACGAGCTTGCCGGACCCCCGTCATGGTTTGTCTCCCTCCAGGTCTCACGCCATCGCCTGCGTCAACCAGTTCATCATGGACCGGGCTCAGGCGCTGATGGAGAACATCGACACCTTCATCGAGGTGAGCGGCCGGGTGGGGGAACCCCCCGGAGCCCCCCCGGCGCGGCCCCGAGGGCGGCTGGGGTGAGCGGGCTCCCGTGTGTCCCCCCCCCGCAGCACCTCTTCGCTCTGGCGGTGGACGAGGACCCCGAGGTGCGGAAGAACGTCTGCCGCGCGCTGGTGATGCTGCTGGAGGTCCGCATCGACCGCCTCATCCCCCACATGCACAGCATCATCCAGGTGAGACGGCGGGGGGCAGGCGGGCGTCCGCGGGACCCCCGGGTGGGCTGCTGGGGGGCTGACGCCCCCCCCTGCCCCCCCGCAGTACATGCTGCAGCGGACGCAGGACAGCGACGAGAACGTGGCGCTGGAGGCCTGCGAGTTCTGGCTGACGCTGGCTGAGCAGCCCATCTGCAAGGAGGTGCTGACCTCCCACCTGATGCAGTGAGTGCTCGGGACGGCCCCCTCCCGGCCCCCCCAGTCCCCCCAGCCCCTCAGTTCCCCCCTTTGCCCCCCACAGGCTCATCCCTATCCTGGTGCACGGCATGAAGTACTCGGAGATCGACATCATCCTGCTCAAGGTATGAGGTCGGGGTGAGAACGCCAGAGTGCCCGGCACCCCGTCCCTCCTCCAGCTCTGCGGGGCTGGTACTGGTTAAACTGGAGGGACTGGGGCAAGGCAGGGGCTGCCCCGAGACCCCCCAGACGTGATGACAGACTCGGAGCTGATGCCGGTGATGGCTGTTGTGTTCGTACTGTCTGATCCGTGGGGGCCGGGGTCCCCAGGATGGGTGGCTGGGGGTCCCCGTGGCGGGACGTGATGTCCGCTGTCCCCACAGGGTGACGTGGAGGAGGACGAGGCCATTCCTGACAGCGAGCAGGACATCAAGCCCCGCTTCCACAAGTCCCGCACGGTGACGCTGCAGCACGAGGAGGAGCGGCCGCAGGACCCCGATGACGCCGAGGATGAGGACGACGACGACACGCTCTCAGACTGGAACCTGAGTACGGGCTCGCTGGGGGGTCCCGGCCCCAGGCTCCTGCAGTGAACCCTGGGGGGCCGGGGGGTTAATTAAACCCCTGCCTGTTCGGGAGGGATTAACTCCGTCCTCTCTTGCCGGCCTGGCAGGGAAGTGCTCGGCTGCCGCGCTGGACGTCCTGGCCAACGTCTTCCGGGAAGAGCTGCTCCCCCACCTCCTCCCGCTGCTCAAGGAGCTCCTCTTCCACCCCGAGTGGGTCATCAAGGAGTCGGGCATCCTTGTCCTGGGGGCCATCGCGGAAGGTGGGTGCCACGCTGCCTGCAACGGGCCGTCCCCGAGCCACCGCCGTGCCGGAACTGGGGGTCTCTGAGCCTCCCTGTGCCCCCCAGGCTGCATGCAGGGCATGGTGCCCTACCTGCCGGAGCTGATCCCCCACCTCATCCAATGCCTGTCGGACAAGAAGGCGCTGGTGCGCTCCATCGCCTGCTGGACCCTGAGCCGCTACGCCCACTGGGTGGTCAGCCAGCCCCCCCGACATGTACCTCAAGCCCCTCATGACCGAGCTGCTCAAACGCATCCTCGACAGCAACAAGCGGGTGCAGGAGGCGGCGTGCAGGTGAGGGCCGGGGGGGGGCGCGATTTGGGGCCGCCCGGGGCGTTTTTGGGGCAGGATCCGCCGGATCCAAGCCCTTCTCTGGGCAGGATGAGCAACCTGATGCGTTGAGTCCCTGTGATGCTCGCGTATTCGTACTGTCTGACCCGGAGCGGGGGCAGCGGGGGGCTCAGCCCCGGCCCGGGGGGGCTGCTGACCCGGAGCGGGGGCGGCGGGGGGCTCAGCCCCGGCCCGGGGGGGCTGCTGACCCTTTCCCCCCCGCCCAGCGCCTTCGCCACGCTGGAGGAGGAGGCCTGCACGGAGCTGGTGCCGTACCTCAGCTTCATCCTGGACACGCTGGTCTTCGCCTTCGGCAAGTACCAGCACAAGAACCTGCTGATCCTCTACGACGCCATCGGGACCCTCGCCGACTCTGTGGGGCACCACCTCAACCAGCCGGTACGATGCGGGGCGTCCCCCTCCCCGGGGGTCCCCTCGCCCCGCTGCGCCCCTCCCCAGGCCCCAGCCCAGGACCGGTGATGACAAGTGACAACAGACATTCGAATCCCGAACTCCCAGTGTGGATCATTCTGGTCTGATGGTCCCTGGGCTGAGGGGGAGCGTCCCCGCACCCCCCGCGTGCCCCCGCAGCGTCCCCCCCGTGACGGCGTCTCTCCCCGGGGCGCAGGAGTACATCCAGAAGCTGATGCCTCCGCTCATCCAGAAGTGGAACGAGCTGAAGGACGAGGACAAGGACCTCTTCCCGCTGCTGGAGGTGAGCCGCGGGGTGCAGAGGGTGGCGGCGGGGGCACCCCCGTCCCCTCGGCCCCCTCCCACTCCCCCCCTGCCCGCAGTGCCTGTCCTCGGTGGCCACCGCCCTGCAGAGCGGCTTCCTGCCCTACTGCGAGCCCGTCTACCAGCGCTGCGTCACCCTGGTCCAGAAGACGCTGGCTCAGGCCATGGTGAGGCACGGCCCCCCTTCCCCAGGCACCGTGGGGTGACCCGCCGTGGGCTGTGACCCCCCGTGGGGTGACCGCGTCCCCCCCTTCTCCCCGCAGATGTACAACCAGCACCCCGAGCAGTACGAGGCCCCCGACAAGGACTTCATGATCGTGGCCCTGGACCTGCTGAGCGGTTTGGCCGAGGGTCTCGGCTGCCACGTGGAGCAGCTGGTGGCTCGCAGCAACATCATGACGCTGCTTTTCCAGTGCATGCAGGTGAGGGGTCCCCCGGGACCCCCCCCACCCCGGCCTGGGGGCTGCCGGGACCCCCCCCGCGCTCACCCCCTGCCCGCTCCCCGCAGGACACCATGCCCGAGGTGCGGCAGAGCTCCTTCGCCCTCCTGGGCGACCTCACCAAGGCCTGCTTCGTGCACGTCAAGCCCTGCATCGGTGGGTGCCGGGGCTGTGGGGGTTCCCGGGGGGGGGGGCGAAGTGGGGGGACCCCGAAAGCACGTGCTGGGGGGGCCCTGCCTGACCCTGCCTCCCCCCAGCCGAGTTCATGCCCATCCTGGGCACCAACCTCAACCCCGAGTTCATCTCCGTCTGCAACAACGCGACCTGGGCCATCGGGGAGATCTGCATGCAGATGGGTGAGTGCCTCGGACCCCCCCCCAGCCCCCCGGGAGCTCGGCCGAGCCCCCCACCCTGACGAACCCCCCCCCATCCCCTCCTGGCAGGGGCGGAGATGCAGCCCTACGTCCAGATGGTCCTCAACAACCTGGTGGAGATCATCAACCGCCCCAACACCCCCAAAACCCTCCTGGAGAACACGGGTGAGGCTGGGGGGGGCGCAGCGGGACCCCCAGGCAGGGGTTTGGGGGTGAGGGGGGGGGCTGTTTGCCCTGGGGGCCTTCCCGCCGCGCCCCTAAAAAGCCCCTCTCTCTGCCTGCAGCCATCACCATCGGGCGCCTGGGCTTCGTCTGCCCGCAGGAGGTGGCCCCCATGCTGCAGCAATTCATCCGGCCCTGGTGAGTTTGGGGGGGCTGTTCTGGGGGTCCCCGTACCCCCCCCAGGAGGAGGAAGGGGGGGCACTGAACCCCAATTCCCCCCCCCGCCTCCTCTCAAGGTGCACGTCCCTCCGTAACATTCGGGACAACGAGGAAAAGGACTCGGCTTTCCGCGGCATCTGCGTGATGATCGGGGTGAACCCCGGAGGGGTCGTGCAGGTATGGGGGGGGGCACCCAGCAGTTTTTGGGGGGGCTGGGGGTTGCCCCTGAGCCGCGGGGGGAGCGGGGACCGCTCCCCCCGCGGCTCAGGGGCAACCCCCAGCCCCCAGAGGGGGAGATTTTTTGGGGGACACCCTGGGGCCAGCCCCCTCTCCCCATCACCCCCCCATTTTTTTGTCCCCTTGTCACCCCCCCCTCCATGTTTCACCCCCCCAGGACTTCATTTTCTTCTGCGACGCCGTCGCATCCTGGGTGAGCCCCAAGGACGACCTGCGGGACATGTTCTATAAGGTCAGCAGGGAAAAGGGGGAAATTGGGGACCCCCCCACGCCGAGGGGGGGGGCTCGGCAGGGCCCCCCCTCATTGTTGACCCCCCCCTCCCAGATCCTCCATGGCTTCAAGGACCAGGTGGGCGAGGAGAACTGGCAGCAGTTTTCGGAGCAGTTCCCACCCCTGCTCAAGGACCGGCTGGCGGCATTTTATGGGGTCTAGGCCAGGCGGAGGCACCGGAACCAGGTCCGGGGAGGGGGGCAGCACCCCAAAACGGGAGGGGGGGCAGAGAGGCGGACCCCCCCCCACCCCTGGACGGACAGACGGACCCCCTGACCCGTCTCTTCTCGCCCGCAGGTCGGCGCCGGGAGGCCGTCGGGACGGCGGCCGTGAGCGGGGCGACCCCGCGCCGCGCCCGGGGGGGGTTCGGGGGGGCGGGAGGAGCCTCGGGGGGGGGCCAGGGCGCGGTGCCCCCCCCCACCCCGTCCCCAGCCGCCCCGGGGGGGGGCCCCGAGATCGGTTTCACCCCCGGGGGGAGAAGGGGGGGACTGGGGGTGGGGGGGGGTCCATGGCGGCCGCAGGGGGGGGATGGACCCGCGGCGGGGGCACCCCAAAACCCTGGGGGGGAAGCAAAAATCGGGGCAAAAGGGTCCAAAAATGGGGTGGCCGGGGGGGGGTGGCCCCCCCTCCTTTCTGCTGTAGGATGTTCCCGTTCCCCCCCCGCATGGTGCCCCCCCCACCCCTACCCATGCACACGTTTATGGAGATAAACCTATAGGAACCTATAGAGCAGCCCCGGCCGGGGGGGGCGCGGGGGGGCCCCGGGGGGCGGGAGGGCCCCGGGGGGGGGCGGGGGGCCGGGGGGGGCCGAGCCGCCGCCGTTGTGCTTTGTCGTGAGCGAGTCGGTGCCACGTTTCTTGTGTTTTTTTCCCCGTTTCGTTCCGTTTTTTACCGTTTACAGGGCGGGAGGGGGGGAGATGCGGGGGGGGGGGGGGAACCGGACACGTCCCGCAGGGACCGGCTGCGGCGGGGGGGGGGGCGGCGGGCCCGGTTGCGCCGCGCCCCCTCGTTCCTGCTCGGCAAAGAGTCCGTTGTTGACCGTCCGCCGTCTCGGTGCCGTTTGTTCCCGCCGGAGGGGGGGGGTGTGGGCGGGGGTCGTTCCCGGTGCCGCTGCGGCCCCTCCCGGTGCCCCGGCTCCACACGTGGCCTCCTTCCGGCGCCGTCGGATGGCGTCACGACGCGCCTCGCCGTCTCATTGGGCGAGGCGCGGGTCACGTGGGGGCGGCGCGGCGCCGCCTGCGCGCCGGAAGCGGATTCCGCCGTGGCCGTGGCGACGGGACGCGGCGGGGCCGGGCCGGGCCGCGCCCCGGTACCGGGGGGGCTCGGGGGGGACCCCAGATCGGGAGGGGGGGGGCTTTGAGGAGGTGCCGGGGGCTGGGGGCGGGGGGGCTCGGTACCGGGGCTGGAGGGACTCGGGTGTTGGGGTGGGTCCGGTCATGGCGGGGTGGGCCCCGGTACCGGGAGTATCCGGGTGTTGGGGTATCCCAAGGGGGGGGGGGGCGGTACCGGGGCTTTGGGGGGACCGGGAGGGGAGGGGGGGTGGTCCCGGGGCTGGAGGGGTCTCGGGGGGGGTGGTGGTCCCGGGACTCTGGGGGATCCCGCTGTTGGGGGGTCCCGGTTTGGGGCGAATCCCGGTGTTACGGGATGGGGGGGGGGCAGTAACGGGGGCTGCGGGAGGCACTGACACCCCCGTCCCCAGCCATGGAGGGGGCCCCCGCGCCCGACGACCCCGACCGGCAGGCGCAGGAGTACGTCACCCGACTGCGGGGCGCGGGGACCCCCCCCGGGCCGCCCCCCGCCGCCCCCCGCCGCCGCCACCCCGGGGCCCGGCCCCCCCGCGCCCCCCCCGCGGCCCCCCCCGGGGCTGAAGCGGCCGCCCCCGGGCGGGGGGGGCGCGGGGGGGCTGCTGGCGCTGCCGCTGGAGCTGCTGCTGGAGATCTGCGGGTACCTGGGGGCGCGGGAGGTGCGGGGGGGTCCTGCCCCGCGTCTGCCGGGCGCTGCGGGAGGTGGCCCGGGACGCCGTGGCCTGGCGGCTCCGTCTGCAGCGCAGCGCCCGCGGCCCCTTCCCCGTGCTGGAAGGTGGGTCTGCGGGGACCCCGAGGCTCTCTTTCCCCGTGGGGGACCCCGAAGCATCTCCCGGGGTGGGCTGGGGACATCCGTAACGCTCCATTTTCCCGGCTCTGCCGACCCCAGGGGGCTGCGGGGGGCAAACACGGGGAGCTGGGGACCCCCTCTGTCCCCCGTTTCCCTGTGGCAGCTTGGGGACGCCCTCCGAGCCCCCATTTCCCCGCAGAGGGTTGGAACCCGCTCCCCCCGCTCTGTTTCCCCCACTTTGCTGACCCTGAGGTGGCTGCATGGGGCGAAGGGGACGCGTTTGGGTCCCCCCCCCGGTGCCCCAGATCCCCCCATCAGCTCGGGGCCCCCCCTGACACCCCCGTTTCCCCGCAGAGGAGGGGTTCGACTGGTCGGCCGCCTGCGTGGACCTGGAGGAGCACCTGCAGCGCTGGGGGGGGCGGCGGGGCCCCCATGGAGCACTTCTCCCTGGACGAGGGGCACTTCGCCTCCGTCGATTCCGTCCTCCTGCTGCAGGTGGGGATGCGCCGGGCCCCGGGGCGGGGGTCCCCCGGTTCTGGGAGGGGTCCCTGCCTCACCCCCACTCGCCCCTGCCTGGCAGGGAGGGACCCTCTGCGTTTCGGGCGCCCGCGACCGCAACGTCAACCTGTGGGACCTGCGGCAGCTGGGACGGGCGCCCGGCAAGGTGCTGGTGAAGGCGCTGGGCACCGAGCGCAACGGGACGCACAAGGTGGGGGGCACGGCCGCGATCCCCCCCTCCTCACGCCTCGGTTCCCCAACCTGGGGAGCCGCTGGGGGGGTCCCAGAGCGGTTTTGGGACCGGTGGCGGGTTTGGGTTCTCCCTCGCAGGGCTGGGTCTGGTGCCTGGCTTCCCGAGACAACAAGGTGTGCTCGGGCTCCTGGGACAGCACGGTGAAGCTGTGGGACCTGGAGGCCGAGGGGCAGCAGTTTGGGGAGATCAGGTAACGGCTGGGGGGGCCCTGGGGTGAGCTGGGGGGGTCCCGGGGGGCCCGGCTGAGCCCAACCCTCCTCTCGCCCCCAGGGAGAAGGCGGCCGTGCTGTGCCTCTCCTACCGCCCCGACGTCCTCGTCACCGGGACTTACGACAAGACGGTGACGGTCTACGACCCGCGAGGTCGGTCCTGCCTGGGGTGGGGGGTCCCCGGTGGGGAAAGGGGGGGCGCTGGGGGGGCTCCCGGCTCAACCCCCGGCCTCCGGCAGCCGGCCAGGCCCTGGTGCGCAGCTACAAGCCCCACGCCAGCGCCGTCCTGTCCCTGGCGGCCGACGACCGGCTCATCGTGTCGGGCAGCGAGGACCGGACCCTCGTTGTCTTCGACCGCCGCGCCGATGGGGTCCTGCAGCGGCTGCAGGTGGGTCCTGCTGCCCCCCAGAGCCGCGGGGGGGCCAGGACGGGGCTGGGGGCTCCGTCCCCCGTCACCCGCAGCCCAACGCTTCTCTCCGCGCCCCAGCTGGAAAACTACCTGCTCTCCATGTCGTACTGGGGGACGCAGCTCTGGGCCGGGGACAACCAGGGCCGGGTGTACGTCTTCGGGAACAGCGGCGGCAGCTTCCAGCCCGCCCGGGTAGGGACCCCGAGGGGCTTGGGGGGGCGCAGGAGGGGCTGGGTGCCCCTTGATGCCTCACGGCGTGGGGTTTTTTTTGTGTCTCCCCTCCCGCAGTACTTCGACGTGGGGCACCGGCTGCAGATCACGGGGCTCTGGCACTCGCTGGGGTCCCTCTACACCACGTCCACCGACCGGACGCTGCGGGTGAGGGTCCCTCCGTCCCCGTCACGCGGCGCCGGGCTGCGGGGGGCTGCTGGCCCCGTTGCGGGGGGCCGGAGGGCTGCGAACGGCCTTCGCTCTCTTGCAGATACACGTCCCTACGGACCCTCCCCGCACCATCTGCTCCTGGACGCACGACGACGTGCTCAACGGGGTAAGGAGGCGCTCGCCCCCCTCGCACGCGCGGGTGCGCGCGCCTCGGCTTCCCCCGCCGCGGTGTCTGCCGCGCCGGTCCCCCTGACGCCCCTCTCGTCCCCCCCAGATCAGCGTGGAGGGCGACGTGGTGGCGGCCGCCTCCGGAGGCCTCTCGGTCGAGGTGTGGAGGCTCCGGACCTGACTCGCCACTGCGGCCCCGTGCTTGTGCTGACCGGGAAGGGGGGCTGCCGGGGCTGGGGGGCTGCCCGCCGCCGGGGGGGGTCTGTCCCCGCTCGCAGCGGGCTCCCGCCGGGTGCGGGGACCCCTCTGCGCCCCCCGACACGGAGGAGACGGGTCCTGGGTGGGGCTGGGAGCTGCCGCCTGTTCGTGGGTATTAAAAGGATTCGACTGGAGCGGAGGTTGCGTCTCCCCGCGGGGGTATCCGTGGTTTTGGGGCGAAGTTGGGCGGTTTTGGGGCGCCGCAGGGGACAGAGGTTTCCAGCGCCGTCCCCTCAACCGAGACATTTCGCTTCCGGGCGTCTGTTGTCCCTCCGCGGCCACCGTCCCTTCTCCAAGATGGCGGCGTACAGACGTACGGCGGGGTGAGGGGGGCGAGCAAGATGGCGGCACGCCGCCGTACGGCAGAGGGCAAGATGGCGGCGCGCAGCCGCAGTGCGCGGCGCCGGGGGGGGGCGGGCCAAGATGGCGGCGCGCAGCGGCGGCGCGGCGCAGTGAGGCGGCCGGGGCTCCATGGCGGCGCCGGGGCAGGCCCCCGCCGCGGCCCTGCGGGCCGTGCTGAAGCCGAGCGGGCCCCTCCCGGCCGAGAGCCTCCCGGTGCGCGGGTACGACTTCGCCGGCGGCCCGGACCACGCCGCGCTGCTCCGCTCCTTCCGCACCACCGGCTTCCAGGCCACCAGCTTCGCCCAGGCCGTCGCCGAGATCCAGCGGATGGTGGGGGAGGCCCGGGGGGCGGCGGGGGGGGTCCCGGGCGGCGGGAGCGGGGCCCGGTGCGCGGCCGGAGCCGGTCCTGACCCCCCCCCCCCCGCGCCCGCAGATCGCGGCGAAGCTGGAGCCGCTGAGCGAGGAGGAGCGGGCCCGGGCCGGGCTGGGCGGGCCGCGGCCGCCCTCGGGCTGCACCATCTTCCTGGGCTTCACCTCCAACCTCATCAGCTCCGGTGTCCGTGAGAGCATCCGCTACCTGGTGCAGCACAACATGGTGCGGGGCAGCGCGGGGGTCGGGGGTCCCCCCGGCGCCAGAGCCCCTGCGGAGCCCCCAGGGCTTGGGGGGGTCCCCGCCTGGGGTTCCCGGGGGATGCAGGGCTCCCTGGGGTCCTCAGCCTCGTCCCCGAGCTGTTCCTGGGGTCCCTATGGGATCCAGGGGGGTCCCGGCTTGGTCCCTGGGGTCCCCGCTCCGTCCCCAAGCTGCCCCTGGGCTCCCTGCGGGGTCCCTGGGGTCCCCGCTCCGTCCCCAAGCTGCCCCTGGGCTCCCTGCGGGGTCCCTGGGGTCCCCGCTCCGTCCCCAAGCTGCCCCTGGGCTCCCTGCGGGGTCCCTGGGGTCCCCACTCCATCCCCAAGCTGCCCCTGGGCTCCCTGCGGGGTCCCTGGGGTCCCTGCTCCGTCCCCAAGCTGCCCCCGGGGTCCCTGGGGTCCCCGCTCCGTCCCCAAGCTGCCCCTGGGCTCCCTGCGGGGTCTGTGGGTTCCCAGCCCTGTCCCCGAGGGGTCCCTCAGGTCCCCCCTTGTCCCCGGGGGTCCCCGAGGCCCTGACGCCCGTCTCCGCCGGCGCAGGTGGACGTGCTGGTGACCACGGCGGGGGGCGTGGAGGAGGATCTCATCAAGTGCCTGGCGCCCACCTACATCGGGGACTTCAGCCTGCGCGGCCGGGACCTGCGCCAGAGCGGCATCAACAGGTACGGGGCGATGGGGTCCCCTCCTGGGTGTCAGGGTCCCCTCCCCGATGTCAGGGTCCCCTCCTGGACACTGGGGTCCCCTCCTGGGCACCAGGGTCCCCTCTTGGGTGTTGTGGTCCCCTCCCTGGTGCTGGGGTCCCCTCCTGGGTGCTGGGGTCCCTTCTTGGGTGTTGGGGTCCCCTCACAGGTGCCAGGGTCCCCTTCCCAGCACCGGGGTCCCCTCCCGGGCATCAGGGTCTCCTCCCTGGTGCTGGGGTCCCCTCCTGGATGTTGGGGTCCCCTCCCTGGCGTCAGGGTCCCTTCCCGGGCACTGTTGCCCCCTCCTGGGTGTCGGGGTCCCCTCCCTGGTGCCAGGGTCCCCTCCTAGGCACTGGGCTCCCCTCCTGGGTGTTGGGGTCCCCTCCTGGGTGCTGCGGTCACCTCCCGGGCATCGGGGTCTCCTCCCTGGCACCAGGGTCCCCTCCCGGGTGTTGGGGTCCCCTCCCTGGCACCAGGGTCCCCTCCCGGGCACTGTTGTCCCCTCCCGGGTGTTGGGGTCCCCTCCCGGGTGTTGGGGTCCCCTCCCAGGCGCCGGGGTCCCCTCCCCGGCACCGGGGTCCCCTCCCCGGCTGACCCCGTCCCCCCCTCCCCAGGATCGGGAACCTGCTGGTGCCCAACGACAACTACTGCAAGTTCGAGGACTGGCTGATGCCCATCCTGGAGAAGATGGTGGACGAGCAGGAAACGCAGGTGGGGGGCGGCCGGCGCGGACGCCCGGGTCCTCCCCGGCTCGGGGCGGGCGCGGGGGCCGGGTGCTCCCTGGCCGGGGGTCCTGAGCGCGGCGCTCCGGCAGGGCGCGAGGTGGACCCCCTCCAGGATGATCGCGCGGTTGGGCAAGGAGATCGACGACCCCGACTCGGTCTGCTACTGGGCGCAGAAGGTAGGTGGGGACGGGGACGGTCACCGGCGGCGTCACCGCGGGCGCCGCCGCCCCTCACCGCGTCCCCTTTCCAGAACAACATCCCGGTGCTGAGCCCGGCGCTCACCGACGGCTCCCTGGGGGACATGATCTTCTTCCACTCCTACAAGCGCCCGGGGCTGGTGCTGGACATCGTGGAGGGTGAGCGCGTCCCCGGGGTCCCCCCCAAGACTCCGGGGGTCCCCCAGACTCCCAGGGACCCCCCCCAGACTCCCGGGGACCCCCCTGACGGCCCTCTCCGCCCGCAGACCTGCGCCTCATTAACACCCAGGCCATCTTCGCCAGGAAGACGGGGATGATCATCCTGGGCGGGGGGCTGGTGAAGCACCACATCGCCAACGCCAACCTGATGGTGAGGGGGGACGGGGAGGGGGACGCGGGGCACCGCGGGGGGACGGGGGGCTCACCCCGCTCCTCGCCCCGCAGAGGAACGGGGCCGATTTCTCCGTCTACGTCAACACGGCGCAGGAGTTCGACGGCTCCGACTCGGGGGCGCGGCCGGACGAGGCCGTGTCCTGGGGCAAGATCCGGATGGACGCCACCCCCGTCAAGGTGGGACGGGGTCCTGGGGGGGGGATTCGGGGCGCCCGGGGGGGGCTCCCCCGCCCTCACCCCCTCTCCTGCGCCCAGGTCTACGCCGACGCCTCCCTGGTCTTTCCGCTCCTGGTGGCGGAGACGTTCGCCCAGAGAGCCGACGCCTTCCCCTCGGCGACGCCGGGAGACTGAGCCGGTGGCGGGGTGTCCCTGGGGGGGGAGCCCCCCCGCCTCGGGTGAGCCCCCCGCCTCGGGTGAGCCCCGCTTTGGGGGGCCGAGCCCCCAGTTTGGGGGTGCTGAGCCCCCAGTACCTCTGCAGGGGCTCCCGTCTCTGCCCCCGGGCTCCGCTCCCCGCGCCCCGGACGCCCGCGTGCGCAGAGCAGGAGAGAGCGGGGTGATCCCCCCGAGCGGGGGAGCGGGGACCCCCCGCCACCGTCCGCCTGTTGTGTCCCCCCGCCACCCTCCGCCTGTTGCGTGTCCCCTCCCCAGCACCGGTATTTATTTGAGCCGCTCGGGGGTCCGGGCGGCTCCGCGCGCTCCCAATAAAGCACCGCGGCTTCTCCGCGCCGTGGGTTTATTCCTCGTTCGCGGGGGGGCGCGGACGGGTGCCCCCCCCAAACCCGCCTCACGTGGCGACGTCCCCCTCGGGCTGGAAGGTCTCCTCGCGCCAGAGCTGGACGCGGCCCTCGGTGGCGGCGAGCAGGCAGGGCAGCGTGGGGTGGAAGGCGAGGGACTGCACCACGCCGCGGCCCACCGCCAGGCTGAGCGCCAGCGAGCCCTGCGGGGGGGGCGTGAGGATGGCGGGGGGCTCCCCCGGGACCCCCCGAGCGCCGGCTGGGCCGCCCCCCCGTCGCCCGCTCACCTCCACCAGGTCCCAGAAGTAGACGCTGCCGTCCTCGGAGGCGCTGCCCACGTGGGTGTCCTGCTCGCTCAGCACGCAGTCCAGCCGGTACGCCGTGCTGCGGTGGCCCGTGTACCTGCGGGGGGGCCCCGAGGGGCGGGGGTGAGGCCGGGGGGGGCCCCCCACAGCCCCCCGGGGGGGGCGCGGGGCCGCGGGGAGGGGGCTCGTACTCGCCCAGCAGCTCCCCCGTCTCCTTGTCCAGCAGGCGCAGGGTGGAGTCCAGGCTGGCGGCCAGGGCGCACTGCCCGTCCTTGCTGAAGCAGACGCTGGTGATGGGGCCTGGAGGCGGGCGGGAGTTTGGGGGCGTCCCGGGGAGCCCCCCCACTCGGGAGCGCCCCCTCCGCCGTCCTGCAGCCCCTCACTCACTCCCTATGTAGTCGGAGCAGAGCTGGCCGGCGCGCAGGTCATAGCGCCGGACGCGGCCGTCCACGGAGCTGCGGAGAGGGGGTGTTAGCGCTGGGGGGGGCTGCTGGCCCCGTCGCCCCCCGAGCGCGGCCCCGTCGCCCCCCGAGCGCGGCCCCGTCCCTCACCCCGAGAGGATCTCGTGGTCGGAGACCTTCACGCTGGAGACGCCGTCCTTGGCCTCGTCCAGGACCTGGACGGGGTCGGGGCGGCGGGAGCGGCAGTCCCAGCACCGGACGGTGGAGTCGATGGAGCCTGGTTGGGATGGGGGGGGGGGTAAGGGGGCGTCAGGGGGGCTGCGGTGCTGGCAGGGCCCCCCCCGAGGCCGCTCCCTTACCGGACACGATGATGGTGGCCTCCTCGTTGAACTGGACGCAGTTCACCTTCTGCGGGAGAAGCAGGGAGTCAGCGCCCCGCGGGGAGCCCCCCCCCGGAGCCCCCCCGGAGCCCCCCGCGTCCTCACCCCCGCGTGTCCCCGGTACTTGCGGACCACTTGTCCGGTGGCCACGTCCCACAGCGCCACGGTCTTGTCGGCCCCGCAGGAGCAGAGCTGGCTGTTGTCGAAGGAGCTGGGGGGGACGGGGCGCCCCGTCAGCGGGGCCGGGGGGTCCCCGAGGGGTGGGGGTCCCCGCAGCCCCCCGGCCCCTTACCCGGCGGCGTCCAGCACCTCGTAGCCGTGCCCCTGGTAGGTGCGCAGCGCCGTGCCCTTGTGCGGGTTCCAGAGCTTCAGCGACTTGTCGCTGCCGCAGGTCAGGCAGTAGTTCCCATCCACTGGGGGGGGGGTGGAGGTGACCCCCCAGCACCCCAAACGGACACCCCCTGCCAGGGGCTGGGGTCCCCAGTCCGCCCCCAGGGACAGGAGCCCGGGTCCCCTTTCCTTCCCCCCGGGATGGGGTCTGGGACTGCGCCCCCCCCCGCCCCATTCCTCCCCCGGGATGGGAGCAAGGGGTTGGGGTCCGGGTCCCCGGTCCCCCCGGTCCCCGGTCCCCCCGGTCCCCGTTCCCCCCGGTCCCCATCTCCCCCCCCGGCCCCCGTTCCCCCCGGTCCCCGTTCCCCTCCGGTCCCCATCTCCCCCCCCGGTCCCCGTTCCCCCCGCCCCCGGTCCCCGTTCCCCCCGGTCCCCATCTCCCCCCCACACGGTCCCCGTTCCCCCCGGTCCCCATCTCCCCCCCGTTCCCCGTTCCCCCCCGGTCCCCATCTTCCCCCCCGTTCCCCGTTCCCCCCGTTCCCCATCTTCGCCCCCCGGTCCCCCCGGTCCCCATCTTCCTCCCCCTGGTCCCCGTTCCCCTCCGGTCCCCATCTTCCCCCCCCCCGGCCCCCGGTCCCCATCTCCCCCCCGGTCCCCGTCTCCCCCCCCCGGTCCCCGTTCCCCCCCGGTCCCCGTCTCCCCCCCCCGGTCCCCGTTCCCCCCCGGTCCCCGTTCCCCATCTTCCCCCCCCGGTCCCCGTCTCCCCCCCCGGTCTCCCCCGGTCCCCGTCTCCCCCGGTCCCGGTCTCCCCCGCCGGCCCCACCGTTGAAGCGGACGGCCCGCACGGCGCCCTGCCCGCACTCCAGCGTCCGCACCCGCCGCCGCGGCAGCTCGGGGCGGGCGGGCCGGGGCCGCGGGAAGGCCATGGCGGGCGGGGACCGGGGCTGGGGCCGGGACCGGAGCCGGGGCCCGGAGCCGGGGCCTCTTCCGGCGGCGGCAGCGGAAGCGGGCGGCGGGGCGGCATGGCGGACCCGCGGCGGCCGGCCCGGGTGGCCAGGTGGGACCGGGAGGGGACCGGGAGGGGACTGGGAGGGGACCGAGAGACCGGGAGGGGACCGGGAGGGGGGCGAGAGACCGGGAGGGGACCGGGAGAACCGGGAGGGGACCGGGAGGGGGACCGGGAGGGGGGCGAGAGACCGGGAGGGGACCGGGAGGGGGACCGGGAGGGCCGGGAAGGGGACGAGAGACCGGGAGGGGACCAGGAGGGGACCAGGAGGGGACCGGGAGGGGACCGGGAGGGCCGGGAAGGGGACGAGAGACCGGGAGGGGACCAGGAGGGGACCGGGGGGGGGACGAGAGACCGGGAGGGGACCAGGAGGGGACTGGGAGGGAACCGGGAGGGAGACCGGGAGGACCGGGAAGGGGACCGGGAGGGGACCAGGAGGGGACCGGGAGGGGGACGAGAGACCGAGAGGGGGACCGGGAGGGGACCGGGAGGACCAGGAAGGGGACGAGAGACCGGGAGGGGACCAGGAGGGGACCGGGAAGGGGACGAGAGACCGGGAAGGAACCGGGAGGGGACCGGGGGAACCGGGAGAGAACCGAGAGGGGGACCAGGAGGACCGGGAAGGGGACGAGAGATCGGGAGGGGACCGGGGGAACCGGGAGCGGCACTGGGAGGACCAGGAGGGGACCGGGAGCGGACCGGGGCCCCGGCCCGTCTGACGGCGTTGCCCCCAGGTACAAGCCCCCGGCCACCGAGACCAACCCGGCGCTGGAGGACCCCACGCCCGACTACATGAACCTGCTGGGGATGGTCTTCAGCATGTGCGGGCTGATGCTCAAGGTGGGGGCACTGGGGGCTTGGGGGGACAGGGGCCACCCCAGGGGGGTTCAGGGGGACAGGGGCCATCCTCAGGGGGCTCAGGGGCCACCCCAGGGGGCTCAGGGGCCACCCCAGGGGCCATCCCCAGGGGGCTCAGGGGGACAGGGGCCATCCCCAGGGGGCTCAGGGGCCATCCCCAGGGGGCTCAGGGGCCATCCCCAGGGGGCTCAGGGGGACAGATACCATCCCCAGAGGGGTTCAAGGGGACAGGGGCCACCCCAGGGGGCTCGGGGGGGACAGGGGCCGTCCCCAGGGGGCTCGGGGGGGACAGGGGCCGTCCCCAGGGGGGTTCAAGGGGACAGGGGCCGTCCTCAGGGGGCTCGGGGGGGACAGGGGCTGTCCTCAGGGGGCTCGGGGGGACAGGGACCATCCTCAGAGGGGTTCAAGGGGACAGGGGCCGTCCCCAGGGGGCTCAGGGGGACAGGGGCCATCCCCAGGGGGTTCAGGGGGGACAGGGACATCCCCAGAGGGGTTCAAGGGGACAGGGGCCACCCCAGGGGGCTCGGGGGGGGACAGGGGCCGTCCCCAGGGGGGTTCAAGGGGACAGGGGCCGTCCCCAGGGGGCTCAGGGGGACAGGGGCCGTCCCCAGGGGGGTTCAAGGGGACAGGGGCCGTCCCCAGGGGGCTCAGGGGGACAGGGGCCGTCCCCAGGGGGTCCCCACACTGTACCCTTCTGTCTGCAGCTGAAGTGGTGCGCTTGGATCGCCGTCTACTGCTCCTTCATCAGCTTCGCCAACTCCCGCAGCTCCGAGGACACCAAGCAGATGATGAGCAGCTTCATGTGAGTGCTGGCGGCTCCGGATCTGGCCCCGGGGTGCTGCACCCCCTGCGGAGGGGACAGCGGGGAGACCCTCCCGGTTTTGCGGGGGTCTCTGAAGCCCGGGCTGGTGTCTCTCCCCGCTCCAGGCTCTCCATCTCAGCCGTGGTGATGTCCTACCTGCAGAACCCCCAGCCCATGTCCCCGCCCTGGTGACGGCCAGCGTGGTTCCCTGGGGAGGGCGCTCACCGTGGGGGAGGCAACGGGTTGTGTTGGGGCCGGGGAAATAAAGGGGGTGCTGGGGTAGAGCTCGTGGTCGATGTGGTTTGTGCCTACCTGCGTGGGCTGGGCCCTGCTCGGAGCCACGGCGTCAGCGGGCAGAGGGGGTGGATGGTGCCCTCCAGGCCTGGGGGAGCCCCAGGGGTGCGGGACCCCGCTTGGGGGATCCGGGGGGCCTGGCGGGGGCAACGGTGGGTGAAGGGAGGCCAGGGGGTCCAAGGGAAGCCCCGGGGGGCTGAGGGGAGCCCGGGGGGTCCAAGGGAAGCCCCAGGGGGGTGAAGGGAAGCCCCAGGGGGCTGAGGGGAGCCCGGGGGGGTCCAAGGGGAGCCCGGGGGCGCTGAGGGGAGCCTGGGGGGTCCAAGGGAAGCCCCAGGGCGCTGAGGGGAGCCCCAGGGGGTCCAAGGGAAGCCCCAGGGGGTCCAAGGGGAGCACCAGGGGGTCCAAGGGGAGCACCAGGGGGCTGAGGGGAGCCCCAGGGGGGTGAAGGGAAGCCCCAGGGGGCTGAGGGGAGCCCGGGGGGGTCCAAGGGGAGCACCAGGGGGCTGAGGGGAGCCCGGGGAGGTCCAAGGGGAGCCCCGGGGGGCTGAGGGGAACCCGGGGGGTCCAAGGGGAGCACCAGGGGGCTGAGGGGAGGCCAGGGGGTCCAAGGGGAGCCCCAGGGGGGGAAAGGGAAGCCCCAGGGGGTCCAAGGGGAGCCCCGGGGGGCTGAGGGGAACCCGGGGGGTCCGAGGGGAGCCCAGGGGGGTGAAGGGAAGCCCCAGGGGGCTGAGGGGAGCCCGGGGGGGTCCGAGGGGAGCCCGGGGGCAGTCGGAGCTGAAGTCTCCCCTCGCCGCCCCGGAGCCATCGCCTCTGTGCGGGGCTCGGCTCCTCGACGCCCCATTGGAGGAGAGAGCTGTCCGTCTCTCGCTCTCCGCCGACCACGGCTCGGTGGGGGCGGGGTTTCGGGAGCTGCCGTACGTCATTGGCTACTGGGCGTTCCCTCGCCGTGGGAGGGGCCGTTGCCAGTGCCCGCCCCTGGAGGCGGGACTAGAGGTGTCAATCATGGGCGCTCCTCCTCCTCATTGGCGCCAGTCCGTTATGTCACCGCCCCTCCGTTACGCCCCGCCTCCGCTCGCAGCAGCTAATCAGAACTCGGGGGCGTGGCCTAACTGGCTTTCCCCGCCCCTCGCCGTCCATTGGCTCCCGCTTGCCCAGAGGGAGGGGCGGGGCGGGGAGCCCCCGGGTCATGTGAACGGGCGGTCACATGACCGCGCCCGCGAGCGACATGGCGGTGCCCGGGGCGGTGGCGGTGCCGTTGCTGCTCCTCGGGGCGGTGACAGCGGCCGCGGGCTGCGGGTACCAGGTGAGCCCGGGGGGCGGGGAGCCGCCGGGGCTTCGGGAGAGGCTGGGGGGCACCGGAGCGTCCTGGGGAAACGGGAACTGGGAGGGACTAGGGGAACTGGGAGGCACTGGGGACACTGGGATGGACTGGGGGAACCGGGGGGGGGGGCTTCGGGAGAGGCTGGGGGGCACCGGAGCATCCTGGGAAAACGGGAACTGGGGGAACTGGGAGGGACTAGGGGAACTAGGAGGCACTGGGATGGATGGGGGAACCAGGAGGGGCTGGGAGTGCTGAGGAAACGGGGACTGGGAGGGACTGGGGGGGAACTGGGAAGCTGGGAGAGTTCATAGTGGGGGAGCTGGGAAGCCAGGAGGGGCTGGGGGGCGACTGGGAGGAGCTGGGGCAGGGAGAGACTGGGCTGAGGGAGCTGGGATACTGGGAGAGACTGAAGGGAACTGGGGAAACGTGGATGGGGCAGCCAGGCTGGGACTGGGGGAACTGGGAGAGAGCAGGTGGGGGACTGGGAGAGAGAAACTGGGACAGTTTGGGCCTGGGGAACGGGAAGGGGCTGGGGTCTGGCATGGGCTGGGACTGGGAGCGCTGGGGAGACGCTGGGATGGGGGCCCTAGGGGGGGGAAGAGGAGGATTCGGGGTGCTGGGGTGCCTGGAGGGGGCGGGGGCTTTAGCGGCCGTTTGCATCCTCTCCCGCAACCCAACGGCTTCCTCCGGAAACGGTTTGGGAGGGTGCGGGGGGGACGCGGGGCGCGGGCACAGCCCCATACGAGTCCCCAGAGACTCCGCTTGCGCCCGCAGTCGTGTCCGGCCACGCGCCCCGACCTCCTCAACGTGCACCTGGTGCCCCACACGCACGATGACGTGGGCTGGCTCAAGACGGTGGAGCAGTACTTCTACGGAGGTGGGCGTCCCCGCCAGCGTCCGGGGAGGGGTGGTGACGTCCCCGAGGCCACCGCAGCGCCTGCGGGGACGGAGGCGACGCCTCCAAGGCCGCCGTGGGGGTGGAGGCGACGCTCGGCGAGGCCAGCGTGGGGGAGAGGGGACGCCAAGTGCCAGAGATGGAGCCGGCGGCCTCGCGGGGCGGGGGCAGAGGGACAAACCCTGTCCTTGGGGTGGGGACAGGACCCTGCTTTCTGCCCGCTGTCCCTGGCGCGGTGTTGTGACCCTGGTTTGTCTCGGTTTTGCCCCTCGGTGCTGGGACCCCTGGGCCTTTCTGTGTTCCCCCCTGGTGTTTCTGTGCCCCCCCATGACCCCGTGTTCTCCCCACATTCTCTGGGCATTGCCGTGACCCCGTCCCCGCTGTGCTGTGACCCCCACGATCCCTGGATGTCACCCGTTTGTCCCCGTGGATGTTGCCGTGACCCCGTATCATGCTGTGACGCTGTGCCCCCTGCCACGCTGCTGCTGGGTGACCCCCCCCCCCGTTGACCCCGTCAGTGCGTAACGAGGTGCAGCACGCGGGGGTGCAGTACATCCTGGACTCGGTGGTGGCCCAGTTGGTGGCCAACCCCTCCCGCCGCTTCATCTACGCCGAGGTGGCCTTCCTGGCCCGCTGGTGGCGGCAGCAGGACGAGGCCACGCGCCGCACCGTGCGCCAGCTCGTCGAGCAGGGTGCGGGGGGCGTCCCGGGGTGGGGAGGGGGTCTGCTGCTGTGGGGGGTGTCCCTGGAGGGGGACGTGGGCATGGGGGCACGGAGGGACGTGGAGGGGGGGGATTGGGGTGTCCTTGGGGGCGTGCAGGGACATGGGGGGGGGACTGGGGGTGTCCCTGAGGGTCACGGGGAGCACACAGGGACATGGGGGGGGGATTGGGGTGTCCCTGAGGGTCATGGGGAGCACACAGGGACATGGGGGGGGGATTGGGGTGTCCCTGAGGGTCATGGGGAGCACACAGGTACATGGGGGGGGATTGGGGTGTCCCTGAGGGTCATGGGGAGCACACAGGGACATGGAGGGGGGATTGGGGTGTCCCTGAGGGTCATGGGGAGCACACAGGGACATGGAGGGGGGATTGGGGTGTCCCTGAGGGTCATGGGGAGCACACAGGGACACGGGGGGGGGATTGGGGTGTCCCTGAGGGTCACGGGGAGCACACAGGGACATGGAGGGGGGATTGGGGTGTCCCTGAGGGTCACGGGGAGCACACAGGTACATGGGGGGGGATTGGGGTGTCCCTGAGGGTCACGGGGAGCACACAGGGACATGGAGGGGGGATTGGGGTGTCCCTGAGGGTCACGGGGAGCACACAGGGACATGGAGGGGGGATTGGGGTGTCCCTGAGGGTCATGGGGAGCACACAGGGACATGGGGGGGGATTGGGGTGTCCCTGAGGGTCACGGGGAGCACACAGGGACATGGGGGGGGGAATTGGGGTGTCCCTGAGGGTCACGGGGAGCACACAGGGACATGGGGGGGAGATTGGGGTGTCCCTGAGGGTCACGGGGAGCACACAGGGACATAGGGGGGGATTGGGGTGTCCCTGAGGGTCACGGGGAGCACACAGGGACATGGGGGGGGATTGGGGTGTCCCTGAGGGTCACGGGGAGCACACAGGGACATGGGGGGGGATTGGGGTGTCCCTGAGGGTCACGGGGAGCACACAGGGACATGGGGGGGGATTGGGGTGTCCCTGAGGGTCACGGGGAGCACACAGGGACACGGAGAGGGGGATTGGGGTGTCCCTGAGGGTCACGGGGAGCACATAGGGACATGGAGGGGGGATTGGGGTGTCCTTGGGGGCATGCAGGGATATGGAGGGGGGGGATTGGGGTGTCCCTGAGGGTCACGGGGAGCACACAGGGACATGGAGGGGGGATTGGGGTGTCCCTGAGGGTCACGGGGAGCACACAGGGACATGGAGGGGGGATTGGGGTGTCCCTGAGGGTCACGGGGAGCACACAGGGACATGGAGGGGGGATTGGGGTGTCCCTGAGGGTCACGGGGAGCACACAGGGACATGGAGGGGGGATTGGGGTGTCCCTGAGGGTCACGGGGAGCACACAGGGACATGGAGGGGGGATTGGGGTGTCCCTGAGGGTCATGGGGAGCACACAGGGTCATGGAGGGGGGATTGGGGTGTCCCTGAGGGTCACGGGGAGCACACAGGGACACGGGGGGGGGGATTGGGGTGTCCCTGAGGGTCATGGGGAGCACACAGGGACATGGGGGGGGACTGGGGTGTCCCTGAGGGTCACGGGGAGCACACAGGGACATGGGGGGGGGATTGGGGTGTCCCTGAGGGTCACGGGGAGCACACAGGGACATGGAGGGGGGATTGGGGTGTCCCTGAGGGTCATGGGGAGCACACAGGGACATGGGGGGGACTGGGGTGTCCCTGAGGGTCATGGGGAGCACACAGGGACATGGAGGGGGGATTGGGGTGTCCCTGAGGGTCATGGGGAGCACACAGGGACATGGGGGGGACTGGGGTGTCCCTGAGGGTCACGGGGAGCACACAGGGACATGGAGGGGGGATTGGGGTGTCCCTGAGGGTCACGGGGAGCACACAGGGACATGGGGGGGGGATTGGGGTGTCCCTGAGGGTCATGGGGAGCACACAGGGACATGGGGGGGACTGGGGTGTCCCTGAGGGTCACGGGGAGCACACAGGGACATGGAGGGGGGATTGGGGTGTCCCTGAGGGTCATGGGGAGCACACAGGGACATGGGGGGGGATTGGGGTGTCCCTGAGGGTCACGGGGAGCACACAGGGACACGGAGAGGGGGATTGGGGTGTCCCTGAGGGTCACGGGGAGCACACAGGGACATAGGGGGGGATTGGGGTGTCCCTGAGGGTCACGGGGAGCACACAGGGACACGGAGAGGGGGATTGGGGTGTCCCTGAGGGTCACGGGGAGCACATAGGGACATGGAGGGGGGATTGGGGTGTCCTTGGGGGCACACAGGGACATGGAGAGGGGGATTGGGGTGTCCTTGGGGGCACACAGGGATATGGAGGGGGGGATTGGGGTGTCCCTGAGGGTCATGGGGAGCACACAGGGACATGGGGGGGACAGGGGTGTCCTTGGGGACACACAGGGACATGGAGGGGAGGGACTGGGGTGTCCTTGGGGGCACACAGGGGTATGGGGGGGACTGGGGTGTCTCTTGGTGGACAGGGATGTGGGGGGACAACGACTGGGGTGCCCTGGGGGGACAAGGACGTGTGGGAGCATACTGGGGTGTCCATACAGGGATTTATGGGGGGGTACTGGGGTGTCCTGCAGAAACATGAGTACAGGGGCTGCATAGGGGGACTGAGGTGTCTCTGGGGGGCTACAGGGGGTGCACAGGGACGTGGGGGGGACTGAGGTGTCTCTGGGGGGTTACAGGGGGTGCGCAGGGTCGTGGGGGGGACTGAGGTGTCTCTGGGGGGCTACAGGGGGTGCACAGGGACGTGGGGGGGACTGAGGTGTCTCTGGGGGGTTACAGGGGGTGCGCAGGGTCGTGGGGGGGGACTGAGGTGTCTCTGGGGGGTTACAGGGGGTGCGCAGGGTCGTGGGGGGGACTGAGGTGTCTCTGGGGGGCTACAGGGGGTGCACAGGGGCGTGGGGGGGACTGAGGTGTCTCTGGGGGGTTACAGGGGGTGCGCAGGGTCGTGGGGGGGACTGAGGTGTCTCTGGGGGGCTACAGGGGGTGCACAGGGGCGTGGGGGGGGACTGAGGTGTCTCTGGGGGGTTACAGGGGGTGCACAGGGACGTGGGGGGGACTGGGGTGCCCCTGGGCTGAGATGGGCGAGGGGACTGCGCGGGGCTGTGCCGCTGAGGGGGCACAGAGGCTGGGGGGAGGCTGCGGAGCCTGGGGTGCCCCCGAGGGACTCAGGGTGCTGCCGGTGTGAGGTGCCGCCTGTCCCTGAGCCCCCCTCCGTCCCCGCAGGGCGCCTGGAGTTCGTGGGGGGCGGCTGGTGCATGAGCGACGAGGCGGCCGCCCACTACAGCCCCGCCATCGAGCAACTGGCGCTGGGCCGCCGCTTCTTGCGCCGGGAGTTTGGGGCCTGCGGCACCCCCCGCGTGGCCTGGCAGATCGACCCCTTCGGGCACTCCCGCCAGCTGGCCGCCATCTTCGCCCAGGTGGGAGCCCCCCCTCTGCCGCGTCCCCACGGGGGCCCCCGGCGCGCGGGCTGACCCCCTCCTCCCCGCAGATGGGCTACGACGGGCTGTTCGTGGGGCGCGTGGACCACCAGGACAAGGCGACGCGGGAGGAGCTGCGGGAGATGGAGCTGCTCTGGCGGGCGAGCGGGAGCCTGCCACCCCCTGCCGCCGACCTCTTCACCGGTGGGACGGCAAGGGGGCCCTTCCCGGGGCTGGGGGTCCCTCGGGTGCCCCCAAGCCCTTCCTGGGGGCTGGCCCTGTCCTGGGGTGCCCCGCCGGCTGTTGCCCATCCCTTGAGCCCTCCCCTGTCCCCTTCCTCTCCCCTCCAGAGGGTGACCTGTCCCCACTGTCCCTCTGTCCCTTCCCAGGTCCGCTGGCCCCTCCTGGGGCTGTCACCATCCTCTGGGATTTTTTCTTGTCCCCAGGGCTGACCCCATTTTCCATCCAGCTGATCCCAACCCTGTCCCCAGCCCAGCCTGTCCCTGTCCGTGTCCCCATCCCCGGGGCTGGCCCCATCCCCAGCCCAGCTCTCCTGTCCCTGTCTGTGTCCCCATCCCCGGGGCTGGCCCCAACCCCGTCCCCAGCCCAGCTCTCCCGTCCCTGTCCGTGTCCCCATCCCCAGGGCTGGCCCCAACCCCGTCCCCAGCCCAGCCGCCCCATCCCCACGCTGACCAAGGGGGTGACTGTCCCCAGGCGTCCTCCCCAACGTCTACAACCCGCCATCGGGGTTCTGCTGGGACCAGCTCTGCTCCGACCCCCCCGTGGTGGACGAGGACAGCGAGGAGAACAACGTGGACAGCATCGTCTCCACCTTCCTACAGATCGCTGCCAGCCAGGTGGGTGCTCCCTGGGGTGGGTGGGGGTCCTGGACACCAGGGTTTCCCCCCGGGACGGGGTTGCTGACCCGTCCCGCGCCCCCAGGCCGAGCGCTACCGCACCAACCACATCATCATGACGATGGGCTCCGACTTCCACTACGAGAACGCCAACCTGTGGTTCAAGAACATGGACAAGCTCATCGCCCACGTCAACGCCCGGGTGAGCGGGGTCCCCTCCGTGTGTCCCTGCTGTCCGTCCGTCCCCAGCCCCGTCTCACCCCCTCCCTGGCTTTTCCAGCAAGCCAACGGCAGCCGCGTCCACGTCCTCTACTCCACCCCGTCCTGCTACCTCTGGGAGCTGTACCAGGCCAACCTCACCTGGTGAGGCCGGGGGAGCGAGGGGGATCCCAGGCGTCTGGGCGGGACGGACGGACGGACGGATGCAGCCTGGCTTTCCCACAGGTCCCTGAAGACGGATGACTTCTTTCCCTACGCAGACGGCCCCCACCAGTTCTGGACGGGCTATTTCACCAGCCGACCCGCCTTCAAGCGCTACGAGCGCCTCAGCAACAACTTTCTCCAGGTGGGAGGGTGGCCCGGACGCCGGGGTCCCCTCTCCTGGACGGTGGCGTCCCTCTCCCTGACCCTCCCTTCCCTCCCGGCAGATCTGCAGCCAGCTGGAGGCTTTGGCAGGGCCAGCGGCGCGGGAGGGTCCCTACGGGCCCGGGAACAGCTTTGTGCTCCGTAAGTGCCAGCGTGGGGCCCCCGGGGACCCCCCCGGACGCCCCTGATGCCCCCTTGCCCCCCGGCAGGCGAAGCCGTGGCCGTGGCCCAGCACCACGACGCCGTGACTGGCACTGAGAAGCAGCACGTGGCCGACGACTACGCCAGGCAGCTGGCGGTGGGGTGGGAGAGCTGCCAGGTAGGGCCCAGCTGCCCGTTTTGGGGGGGACAGACGGGGTTTTGGGGGTGCAGGGCCAGCAGTTAGGGGTGAACCAGCATCACGTCCGTGTGGCAAACTGGTGTCTGGGGGGGGTGAACTGGTGTCTGAGGGGGACAGGAGCCGGTGGCCTTTTTGGGGACAAGCCCCTGACCCTGGCCAGCGTTTTGGGTGCAAGCTGGGGACTGGGTGGCCAGAGGACGGGAACTGGCGGCCATGGCCTGGGGGGGATGAGCCCCTCATTACTGGCCATGCCACGTAACTGTCCCCCACTCCGGCAGCTCCTGGTCGCCAACGCCCTGGCCAGCCTCAGCGGCAGCAAGGAGAACTTCGTTTTCTGCAACGCCCTCAACGTCAGCGTCTGTCCCCTGACGGAGACAGCCGGCCGCGTGAGCACCTCGGCAGGGGGCTGGGGGGGGGCTGCGGGGTCCCGGCGGGGCTAATGCACCACGTCCCTCTGTCCCCTAGTTCACCGTCATCCTCTACAACCCCCTGGGCCGCCGTCTGTCCTGGCCCATCCGCCTGCCGGTCAACGGGGCGTCCTACGCGGTGACGGACCCCGAGGGCCAGCCCGTACCCAGCGAGGTGAGCCCAGGCCAGCCGCCGCGTCCCCCCGCCTGCCCGTGGCCCCCCCTGACCCTCCCTGCCCTTCCCCAGGTCATCCCCATCTCCAACTTCACCCGCCGGCTGCGGGGGGACGGCGGCAGCGCCACGCGGGAGCTCCTCTTCCAGGCCTCCGTGCCCCCCCTGGGCTTCAGCACCTTCACGGTCTCCCGGCTGAGCCGCGGGGACCCCCGTGCGCACCCGGCCCGGACCCCGGTGTTGTCGCAGCCTCGGGAGATCCAGAATGAGGTACGGTCCCACCACGGGGGATGCGTCCCCCCCACGGGTGCTGAGCGTGGGGCGGATGCAGTTTGGGTTCTTTCCCCCCGGGGTCCTGGGGGCTGGAGCCGGTCCCTGGCGGGGAAAACCCACGACCTTAAAGCCCCCCGGTGGAGTCGCACCTCCGTTGGGCCAGTTAAACCAGTCGTGGGGTGATGGGAGGAGCTGGGGGTGCGGGAGGGGGCTGAGCGGGGACGGGGCAGATGCTCGACCTGCTGCCGTCCGGCCCTGCAGCACGTCCGGGTGCTCTTCGACCCCCTCACCGGCCACCTGAAGGAGATCCAGAACCTGGACAAGAGCATCTCGCTGCCCGTCTTCCAGAGCTTCTACTGGTGAGTGCTGGTGGGGCCCGGACACCTGGGTCCCTCGTGTGGGACCTTCCTCCACCTCCTCCTCCTCTCGCCCCAGGTACAACGCCAGCGTCGGCAACGACGAGAGCTCCCAGGCCTCGGGCGCCTACATTTTCCGCCCCAACAGCTCCGAGCCCATCCCCGTCTCTGGCTCCAAGAGGGTCTCTGCGCACCTGGTGAAGGTGGGTGGTGGGGACGGTGTCCCCGGGGGTGTCCCTGGGGCTGGGGGCGTCCCCAGGGTGCTGAGCCCCCCGCTGTGTCCCTGGCAGAACGCGCTGGTGCAGGAGGTCCACCAGAACTTCTCCTCGTGGTGCTCCCAGGTGGTGCGGCTCCGCGCGGGGCAGCCCTACCTGGAGCTGGAGTGGACCGTGGGGCCCATCCCCGTGGCGTGAGTTAGGGACGGGGAGCCCCTGGGGAGGGGGGTCCCCTCGGAGCCCCCCGCTCACCCCCTGCCTCTCCCAGGGACGGCTGGGGCAAGGAGATCATCAGCCGCTTCGAGACAACGCTGCAGACGGACGCTCGCTTCTACACCGACTCCAACGGGCGGCAGATCCTGGAGCGCAGGTTGGGGGCGGCCCGGGCCCTCGCTGGGGCCCCCTGAGACCCCCGTCCCCCTCCCTGTAACTGGGCTCTGCCTCATCCCCAGGCGCGACTACCGCCCTACGTGGAACCTGAGCCAGACGGAGCCTGTGGCGGGGAATTACTACCCCGTTAACAGCCGCATCTTCATCAAGGTACCGGCTTCGGGGCAGTAGCAGGGAAACAGGGGGCTGAGCCCTGGGCAGAACTCATCACACGCGTGGCCCTTCCCTCCCTGCCCGCAGGACAAGAAGTTCCAGCTGACGGTGCTGACGGACCGCTCGCAGGGCGGCAGCAGCGTCTTCGACGGCTCCCTGGAGCTCATGGTGAGGGGACGCGGTGCGGGCGGTCCCTGGGGTGGGGGATACGCCGCGACGTAACCGCCCTCCCCTCCAGGTCCATCGGCGGCTCCTGTACGACGACAACCGGGGTGTGGGGGAGCCACTGGTCGAGCTGGGAGCCGACAAGCAGGGGCTGGTGGTCCGCGGCCGCCACCTCGTCCTCCTCGACACGGTGGAGTCGGCGGCCGACCGGCACCGGCTCCTGGCGCAGGAGCTGTTCATGGCGCCCTACGCGGTGCTGGCGCCTGGCGGGGGCCCCTCCTACCGCCGCGGTCAGCCCAGCCTGCGGCAGGTGAGGTGGGGAGGGGGCTGCCGGGGCAGGGGGCTGCCGCGGCGTCCCCCTCACCCTCTCCCCGCAGTTTTCGGCGCTGCGGCGCGAGCTGCCCCCCAACGTCCACCTCCTGACGCTGACGCCCTGGGACGCCGTCGAAACCGCGACGGACGCCGGCACCCTCCTGCTGCGGCTGGAGCACCAGTTTGAGAAGGGCGAGAGCGCCAACGGCTCCCAGCCCGTCACCGTCGACCTCCTGGTGAGCCACTGCGCGCCGCGGGGCTGAGCCCGGCCAGGAGCCGACCCCGCGGCCGGGCTCCCCCCACGGCTCGGCCTGCCCCAGGCTCGAGGGCCCCCCGCTCCCGTGGCCCATCCCCGGTCCCGGAGGCGATCCCAGACGCCGGGTGGTCGCTGACGCGTTTTCCCCCTCTCCCAGAACCTCTTCTCGGCTTTCACCATCACCTCGGTGCAGGAGATGAGCCTGGGAGCCGACCTGCCGCTCAGCGCCGTCTCCCGCCTGGTCTGGACCCCAGACACAGGTACGGGGGGGTCTTGGGGGGCCCTGGGGGGCTGCCAGCCTCCCCTCACCCCTCCCCTCTTCTCCCAGGTCCGGCCAAGCCCCGGCCGGTCCCCAGGCTGGACCCGAGCCAGGTCACGCTGCAGCCCATGGAGATCAGGACCTTCCTGGCTACGGTGCAGTACAAGGTGGCTAGCACTGGCCCGGGGGGGCCGTGAGCAGCCCTGGCTTGATGGGGGGGCTCTGCCCTCGCCCCCCCACCCCGGCAAGTGCATTAAAAACCACGAGACTTCTCAGGCACGGTTTAATCGGGGCGAGAGGCGGCGTCAGGGTGGGGGCGCAGCTGGGGGCTCCCCCTCGTGCGAGTAGCAGCACTGGGTGCCCAAGGAGCAGTTTCCCTGCGGGAGAGGAGGCGGTGAGGGGGCTGCCCCCCGCCCCGGGGCTGCCCCCCCTTGTTCCGGGGGCCCCCCTTGTTCCTGACCCCGACCCACCTCCTTGAAGCGTTTGCAGGGGAAGTTTTTCAGGCTGGTGCCGTCGTCCGTCCGCTCCGTCCGTTTGTTCTGGTGTCGTTTCCGCTTCTCCTGGAGGGAGGGAGAGATGCCGCCCCTGGGGGAGGGGTGTGGGGTGAGGGGGGCAGAGAGGTGCCCCCCTAAAAGGAGAGAACAAGGGACCCTTCCCTCCCCCTGCTTTTTTGGGGGTCCTTGTCCTCTGGACAAGACATGGGGGGCTCTTTGAGGAGGTTTGAGGGTGGCTGCTGGAAGCCCAACCCCAAAATCAGACACCCGAGAAGCCCCCCCTGCCCTTACCCAGCCTTGGCCCTGGCTTTCGGACCCCAAAAGGCTTCGGGGTTTTCCGGGAACCGCTTCAAGCCCCGTTTTCTGGAGCTGGGGTTGGCGTCGTCACGGAGGGCGAAGGAGGCCTGGAGCCTGCGGTGGGGGCGAAGGGGGGGTCAGGATTGTTTGGGGGGGCTCAGCGGGGGCCCCCCCGTCCCTGGGTTGGCCGCAGGGGCTGCGGCAGGGTCGTACGTGGGCTCCACCGAGAGAATGCGGGAAGCCGGGCTGGTCTCGGCGAGCCGCTCGCGCTTCACGGGGTGGATCTTGGCCTGGGGGGGGCCAAGGAGGGGGCGTTCAGCTCAGCCCCAGGCTCGGGGGATCGGCGGGGGGTCCCTGAGCCCCCTCCTCACCCAGCAGCGCATGATGTCCCAGAGCACGGCGGGCGGCGCGTCCGTCTTCACGGCGTTCTTGCAGGCGTGGGAGAGCGACACGCGGTAGCCCGCGTGCAGGAGGGCGGACCTGGGGCGCAGCGGGGACGGGATGGGGGGAAGGGACGTTTGGGGCGCCCAAGCAGGAGGGGCAGGGGACCTGAGGTGCCCCTGGGGCTTTGGGGTGCCCCAGCCCCGGGGGTTTGGGGTGTCCCTACCTGAACTGCAGCAGGGAGGGGGTGTTGCAGTGGATGGTGCTGCTGAGGCTGTCGAGGGTGTAGTAGAGGGGGACGTCGCCGAGCTCCTGCCCTCGGCACGCAGGGAGCGGCAGAGTTGGTGCCGGCCCCGAAATTCGGGGGGGCTCAGCCCTGCCTCGAGCTCGGGAAGCCGGAGCCATCCCCGGGGCTGCTCCCCTCCCCGTCCCCGTCCCAGTACCTCGGTGATGACGCTGAGCATCCCCCGCATCCGCTCCTCCGTCTGGAAGCGCCCGGGGCTGCCCTCCAGCGCCGCCAGCACCCGCTCCACGAAAGCCGGGTCGTGCAGGGGCTCAGCCCACATGGGGCCACCCAGCTGAGGGGGACACGAGGAGGGGGGTCAGCGCCGGAGGGGGGACAGGGGGACGACGGGGGGGACGGGGGGACGCGCGCCCACCTGGTGCCGCTGCTGGCAGAACTCGCAGGCGGGACCCACGGGCGGCCCCGTGGCTGCCCCGTACTTGAAGCTGGAAGGGGAAAGCCGAGGTGTGAGCAGCCCCCCGCCGCCACGGAGCCCCCCCGCCGCCACGGAGCCCGGCCCCGCCGTACCCGGTGCCGTGCGTCGTGACTTTGCCCAGGCGCTGGAGGTGGTGGGTGCCGCAGCCCACGCAGTGGAACACCAGGGCCTGCTTGCTGCCGGGACACGGAGGGGTCAGGGGGAGCGGGAGGGCGCGGGCCCCCCCGCGGCCCCCCGCCCGTCCCCTCCCTCACCTGGCCGAGGCCTTCACCTTCGCCTGCCCCGTGAAGACCCGCACGAAGACGCGGATGTAGAAGTCGGCGCTGACCGAGAGCAGCGGCACGATGAAGCGCTGGTAGCAGTTGGCGCGGCTGTCCAGGCTGTGCAGGATGATGCGGAGGGCCTGGGGGGGGGACACGCACGGGATGGCCCTGACCTGCTGCCCCCCGCCCCCGGCAGGAGCGTGGTGGGCTCGAGGACCCCCCGGCACTCACCATCTCGTGGCAGAACTTGCCCTTGAGGGATACGGCCCCGTATTTGCTGTAACACGTCTCGGCGCTGTTCCCCGCCATCACGCCCATGTCCGTGCAGGTGACGCAGAGCAGCCCTGGCCGGGGCGGGGGGGTCAGGGGTGCCGCCGAAGGACCCGGGGGTCCGGGACGCCCCCTCCCCGGCCACTGCCGCTCACCTCCTTCGCTCACAGCCTGCACGGCGGCGTCCAGGAAGGGCGCGGGGCTGCCGTAGGGGTCCAGGTCGATCACGTCAAAGGGCTCCCTGTCCGCCTTGCACTGGTACATCAGCATCCTGGGGGGGAAAGGGGGGTCCCGGAGCAATGGGGACCCCAACTGCCCCCCCCGGGGGTCCCGGACCCGCCCTGGCCCTCAGGAAACCCCACAGGAGCCAACACCTCTGCCCAGCACGCGCTGGGAGGGGACTGGTGCGGTCCCCACAAACCAGCCCAGCTTTGGGGCTGCATCCCTTGGGGCAGGGGGACGGGACGTCCCCTCTAACCACCCCTGTGGGGATGCTGGGACCAGTTTGGGGCCCCCCAGTACAGGGAGAAAACCCCAGCGAGACCACCAGGGCGGTCGGGGTCACGGACAGGGCGTCCCGAAGGTGCTGGGGGGGAACCACAGCGTCCCGCTCCCCGGCGGGCTTCGGGGCGGGCTGCCGGCGAGCGGCGCAGAGGGGGTACCTGGCGTCGGCCATGCGGGGGGCCACCAGGTCCCCCACCCCGTTGAAGGCCACGTTGCGGCTCATCAGCTCCACTGCCCGGGCCGAGAAGTCGTTGGCCACCACGGCCCGCAGCCCCGGCACCTCCTTGGCGAAGCGGATGGAGCGGAGCCCCGAGGCCGCCAGCGCCTCCAGGACCCGCAGCCCTCCCTGCGGGGAGAGGGCGATGCCGACGGGGGCTCGGGGGGCCGGCAGGGCAGAGACCCCGCCTGGGGACGGAGGGGACGCGGCAGCCCGCCCTCCCCGCGGCCCCCCCCCAGCACCTCGCACACTTCTCCCGGCTTTGCCGTCCGCGGGGCCTCGGGGCCGTCGGGCGCCGGTGTGGCGTCGCCGTCACCGTCCTGTGGCGGTTGGGGGCTGCCCGCGTCCGTCTTCTCCTCCCCGGGGAGGACGACTGGAAAAGAGAGGGGGGGCAGTGGCAGAGCAGAGCCCTGGGGATGGGGACCGCGAGGATGGGGACAAGGGGGAGCCCAGGGGACGGGGACCCCGAGACGGTACCTACCCCTGATCCCCTTCGGCTGCAGCTGGAGCCGAGCGAACTCTGTCATCACAGCGCAGCTGGGGGGGGAGCAGCGTCAGGGACCCTGCTGGGGGGGCGGGGATGACCCCGAGCCCCCCACGGTTCCCCTGGGGCAGCCCAGAGCCCCCCACAACCCTCCCAGGACACCCCAGAGCCCCCCATGGTCCCCCTGCAACAGCCCAGAGCCCCCTGGGACACCCCCACGGCCCCCTGACCATCATAGGACACCCCAGAGCCCCCTGGGACACCCCCACGGCCCCCCTGACCCTCCTGGGACACCCCAGAGCCCCCTGGGACACCCCCACGGCCCCCCCGACCCTCCTGGGACACCCCAGAGCCCCCTGGGACACCCCCACGGCCCCCCCGACCCTCCTGGGACACCCCAGAGCCCCCTGGGACACCCCCACGGCCCCCCCGACCCTCCTGGGACACCCCAGAGCCCCCTGGGACACCCCCAGAGCCCCCCCCAACCCTCCCGGGACAGCCCAGAGCCCCCTGGGACACCCCCACGGCCCCCCCGACCCTCCTGGGACACCCCAGAGCCCCCTGGGACACCCCCAGAGCCCCCCCCAACCCTCCCGGGACACCCCAGAGCCCCCTGGGACACCCCCACGGCCCCCCCGACCCTCCTGGGACACCCCAGAGCCCCCTGGGACACCCCCAGAGCCCCCCCCAACCCTCCCGGGACAGCCCAGAGCCCCCTGGGACACCCCCACGGCCCCCTGACCATCATAGGACACCCCAGAGCCCCCTGGGACACCCCCAGAGCCCCCCTGACCCTCCTGGGACACCCCAGAGCCCCCCACGGTCCCTCTGGGGCAGCCCAGAGCCCCCCCCGACCCCCCCCGACCCTCCTGGGACACCCCAGAGCCCCCCATGACCCCGCCAGGACAAGCCCGAGCCCCCCCCCGGCCCCGCTCACGTCAGGTCGCGGTTGAAGCCCTGCACGGGGTTGTAGAAGACCTCGTTGGCGCTGGGGAAGAGGATGGTGGCTCGGCCCTCGGAGATCAGCGTCTCGCCGGCCCCGGGGGGGCCCCCCGCGCCCGGGGGGGGCCCGGAGCCGTTGGGGGAGGCCCCGTCCATGGCAGGGGGACGGCGGGGGGGGCCCGGGCTGGCTCTGCGGAGGGTGCTGAAGGCGGCCGCTGTGGGAGCGGGGGGGTTAACGGTGCACCGGAGCGGCCCTGGGGGGGGTCGGGGAAATGGGGGGAGGCTGGGGAGGGCCCCGAAAAGCGGGAGGGGGAGGTGAGGCCCGGGAATGCGGGAGGGGACGAGCACCCCCCCTCCCTGGGGGAAGGGGGCAGCGGGGGCGGGACACGGAGCCCCCCGAGGGCCGGGGGGGTCAGAGGGGGGACAGCCCCTCCCAACACGTGGCACGGGACAGGGCCGAGCGCCCCCAAACCCTGCGCGCGCCCCGCCAGGCCCCGCCCCCACCCGGCCCCACCCCTTCAGGCCCCGCCCCACCCCCGCCGGTACCCCCCCACCCCCGCTCACCCGCCCGCGCCGCCCCGCGCATCCTCCGCGCCGCCCCTCACATGGGCGCCGCCATGTTGCGGGCGGGCCTGAGCGCGGTCACGTGAGCCGAGGCGGACGGCGCCCCGCGAGGGTCAGAAAGGCTCCGCCCGCCCCTAACGCGGCCGGGAGACCCGATCCCGGGGAGGGGGGGCGATCCCAGGCGAGGGATCCCGGCCTGATCCCGCGGGGGGCAGCGATGCCCGCGGCTCTGCGCGTCCTCATCTCCCCCCTCCCCGCCGGGAATGGGGAAGGGGCGGCGGAGGGGGGGGGGGGGGGGGGGGGGCAAAACGGGGGCCGCTCGGCGCTCGGCTGGCCGTGCCTGCGGCGGGTGCGCGTGCGCGGGCGGCGCGCCGGGCGGTGCGGCGCTCGGCGCTCGGCTGATCGCGCCTGCCGCACAATGAATGGCCGCTGAGCGCGGCGGGGACGGGGACGGGCACCGGCAGCGGCACCGGGAGCGGCCGGAGCCGCAGCGCAGCCCCCCCCTGGCCTCCGGTAAGGCGGGGACCTCCCCCGGACCCGCCACCGCCCCGCCTCCCGCCACCGCGGGCCCGCCCCCCCCCTCCCCGCAGACCTCGGCCCCCCCCGGGCCCGGTGCGGGCCCCCCCCCCCCACTCGTCCCCCCCCCCCCCCCCCCCGCCCCGTTTCCCGGGGCCTGCGGCACCTTCCCGCCCCCCGGGCTGGGGGATCCCCCTGCGCCCCCCCACCCCGTTCCCGACGGAATGCGGTTCCCCCCCCCCCTCCTCCCGCAATACCGGGGGTCCCTTCTGCCTCCCCCCCTCCCGGGTTTTGGGGTCCCCCCGCTCCCCTACCGGGGCTGCGGTATTTACCGGTCCTTCCCCCCCCCCCCCGAATTTGGGGCTCTCCCCGTGGCCTCCCCCACGCTGGGGGTCCCCCCCATTGCCCCCCTCCCAGGGCTCGTGGGTCCCCTCCGTCCCACCCCCACGGACTGGGGGTCCCCAACCCAGGGAGTGGGGTCCCCTCTGCCCCCCCCCCTCGTTCCCCCGGGATGGGGGTCTCCCTGTGCCCCCCCCGAGTGCTGGGGACCCCCCACCCCCCTCAAGGAATAGCATCCCTTCCAGCCCCTGCCTAAACTGCGGGTCCCCCCCCGGCCTCTCCCAAATGCTGGGGACCACCTTGTCCCCCCCAGGCCGGGGGATCCCCCTGCTCCCTCCCCGCCCCGGGGGGGGGGGCGCCCCGTATTCACCAGGCCTGGGAGCCCCCCCAGGCTGGGACCCTGCTGGGCCTGGGGACCCCCTCGGCCTGAGCACCCCCATGTCCCCGGGCTTGGGGACCCCCGGGAGTCCCCATGGCTAAGGCAGGGACCCCCCCCGGCAAGGACACACCCCCCCCCCCCCAAATACCACCCCAAAAGGGCAAGCCGCAACTTTGCTGCTGCTTCGCCCACCCCGTGTCCGTGTGTCCGTCCGGCCTCGCCACCTCCCTCTCCCGGGCGAGGTCCCCCTACCCCGCTCTCTGGGGACTCAGACCCCCCCCCCCGGGACACCCCCAACTCTCGGGGCACCCCCACCTCTCAATGCCCTGTTTGGGGGTTTCTCCAGCCCCGTTTTTCAGCCCCCCCCGGCCCGGGGTGGGGGTTGTTCTGGGGGCACAGGGCAGCCCCAGACTGGGGGTCTGGGGGGGTCTGGGGGGGGTCTGGGGTTCCCCCCCACCGGGTGGGTGCTCGGCTGAGCTCTGCTGGGGGGTCGCTGGACCCCTGCGGGGCCGTGTCTGACTCCTGCGCCTGCTCTGTTCCTCCTCCCTCCCCGTCTCCGTCCCCGTCCCTCCCGGTGCCTCTCCCTCTGTCCCTGTCCCCCTGCTCTGCTCCCCATCGCCGCTGTGTCCCCCCCATGTCCCTACCCCCGTCTACGTGTCCCTTGTGCTCCCACGCCGCTCCCTGGGTTCCGCCTGTCCCCCACATCGACCCCCCTTCCCTGTGTACCCCTGTGTCCCTCCGTGTCCCCTGTGTCTGTCCTGCTCCCTGTGTCCCCCATGTCCCCGCATGTCCCCCACATCTGCCTCACTCCTTGCGTATCCGTGTCCCTGCTCCCCGTGTCCCCTGTGTCCCCACGTCCCCCACATCTGCCTCACTCCTTGCGTATCCGTGTCCCTGCTCCCCGTGTCCCCTGTGTCCCCACGTCCCCCACATCTGCCTCACTCCTTGCGTATCCGTGTCCCTGCTCCCCGTGTCCCCGCGTGTCCCCCACTCCCTGTGTCCCTGTCCTCACGTGTCCGTCCCGCTCCCTGGGCCCCCGTCCCCCCTGCCTGCCCCGCGTCCCCCTCCCCGTTCCCGCAGGCCCCCGTCGGCTCCCGCGATGGCTCAGACGCTGCAGATGGAGATCCCCAACTTCGGGAACAGCATCCTGGAGTGCCTGAACGAGCAGCGGCTGCAGGGGCTGTACTGCGACGTCTCGGTGGTGGTGAAGGGCCACGCGTTCAAGGCGCACCGCGCCGTGCTCGCCGCCAGCAGCTCCTACTTCCGGGACCTTTTCAACAGCAGCAAGAGCGCGGTGGTGGAGCTGCCGGCCGCCGTCCAGCCCCAGTCCTTCCAGCAGATCCTCAGCTTCTGCTACACGGGGCGGCTCAGCATGAACGTGGGCGACCAGTTCCTGCTGATGTACACCGCCGGCTTCCTGCAGATCCAGGAGATCATGGAGAAGGGGACTGAGTTCTTCCTCAAGGTCAGCTCGCCCAGCTGCGACTCGCAGGGGCTGCACGGCGAGGAGGCGCCCTCCTCCGAGCCCCAGAGCCCCGTGGCCCAGACCTCGGGGTGGCCCTCGGGCACCGCCGCCCTGCCCCTGGTCTCGCGGGTGAAGACGGAGCAGGGCGAGCCCGACGGGGTGCAGTGCACCTTCGTGGTCAAGCGCCTCTGGGACGGCGGCCCCAAGGATGGCGCCGCCGGTGGCAACGGCAGCCGCAAGATGGCCAAGTTCTCGGCGCCCGAGCCGGGCCGCCAGCCGCAGCCCCCCGCCCCGGCAGCGGCGGCGGGGCCGGCCCCGGCGGCGGCGGCGGCGGCACCCGGCCCCAGCGCGGCCGACCAGACCAGCCCCGGGGGCACGTCCAGCGCCTACACGAGCGACAGCCCCGGCTCCTTCCACAACGAGGAGGACGAGGAGGAGGACGGGGGCGAGGAAGGCTCCGACGAGCAGTACCGCCAGATCTGCAACATGTACACCATGTACAGCATGATGAATGTAGGGCAGGCAGGTGAGGCTCCGCCCACCGGGGGTGTGGTCGGGATGCTCCGCCCACTGGGTGTGTCCTGTCCAGGCTCCGCCCATGGGTGGGGTGGGTGAGGCTCCGCCTCTGGGGTGTGGTTTGGGGGAGGGGTGTCTGACCATGTGGGTGTGGTCATTTAAGGCACCACCCATAGAGGGTGTGGTCAGCTGAAGCCCCGCCCACAAGGCTCAGTAGCCCAATGTGCAGCCTCGGGCGTGGTGGTGGTGGGGGGGTGGTCAGCTGAGGCTCCACCCCCAGAGGGGGCGTGGTCAGCTGATGCTCTACCTTTAGGGTGTGGTCTGGGAAGGGGCGTGGCCAAGGGAGGTGCCACCTCAGTGGTGTGTTTTGGGGAAGTGGGTGTGGTCACATGAGGCTCCACCTCCATGGGGCGTGGCCAGAAGCAGGTTGGGGGGTCCTGTCTTCAAGGGGGTGGGGCTAAAGGGGGTGGGGCGTGGCTACAGGTGTGGAGGAGCCAGTTTAAGCTCCACCCCAAGTGCTGGGTGTGGCCTGGCAGGCCCCACCCCCCTGTGGGTGGGGCTTGTGTGAGGGCGTGGCCTGGCTGGGCTCCGCCCCCAGGGAATGGTTATGGAGAGCATGTGGCCATGAATTGAGCTGTCGCCATATCCCTGTCCCCCCTCCCCATGTCCCCTGCCCCATCCCGTGTCCCCTCGGGGACTCCTCCAGGGGCGGAGGAGGGAGGTGGGGTGGGAGCCACGGGGTCTGGCCCCCCCCGCTGACCCCCCGTGTCCCCCCCGCTGACCCCCCTGTGTCCCCTGCAGCCGCGGAGAAGGTGGAGGCGCTGCCGGACCAGGCCACCTCGGAGTCGCGCAACCGGGTGCGGGTGCGGCAGGACCTGGCCTCGCTGCCGGCTGAGCTCATCAACCAGATCGGGAACCGCTGCCACCCCAAGCTCTACGACGAGGGAGACCCCGCCGAGAAGCTGGAGCTCGTCACAGGTACACCCGGGGTGGGGGTCCCTGCGGGGTGGGGGTCCCTGCAGGGCGCTCGGCCCCGCTCACCCCTCGTGTCCTCCCAGGCACCAACGTCTACATCACGCGGGCGCAGCTGATGAACTGCCACGTCAGCGCGGGGACGCGGCACAAAGTCCTCCTGCGGCGGCTCCTGGCGTCCTTCTTCGACCGGTGAGTGGGGCCGGGGCGCCTGGCTTCTCCTCCCGCCCGCTTCTGGGGTCCCGTGGGTGCAGGGGGGCCCGGACACCCAGGTTCTCACCCCATTTTTCACCCCCTCGCCAGCAACACCCTGGCCAACAGCTGCGGCACGGGCATCCGCTCGTCCACCAACGACCCCAGCCGGAAGCCGCTGGACAGCCGGGTCCTGCACGCCGTCAAGTGTGAGTGGGGGGACATGGGACCCCGGGGACAGGGGACGCCCCGGGGCAGAGATGGGACACCAGGGAAAGAGGAACTGGAGCCTGGGGTTGGGGGACCCACAGGAACAGGGGATGGAGACTCCAGGGAGAGCAGGGACACCAGGGGACAGGGGAGACCCCAGGGAGAGAGGGGACGATAGGGGACAGGGGAGACCCCAGGGCTGGGGGGACCCCAGAGAGTGGAGACATCGGGGGACAGGGGAGACCCCAGGGCTGGGGGGACCCCAAGGAGAGAGGGGACACCAAGGGACAGGGGAGACCCCAGGGAGAGTGGGGACACCAGGGGACAGGGGGACAGGGGGGGACCCCAGGGAGAGAGGGGACACCAGGGGACAGGGGAGACCCCAGGGCTGGGGGGACCCCAAGGAGAGCGGGGACACCAGGGGACAGGGGAGACCCCAGGGCTGGGGGGACCCCAAGGAGAGCGGGGACACCAGGGGACAGGGGAGACCCCAGGGCTGGGGGGACCCCAAGGAGAGCGGGGACACCAGGGGACAGGGGAGACCCCAGGGCTGGGGGGACCCTAAGGAGAGCGGGGACACCAGGGGACAGGGGAGACCCCAGGGCTGGGGGGACCCCAGAGAGCAGGGATACCAGGGGACAGGGGAGACCCCAAGGCTGGGGAGACCCCAAGGAGAGTGGGGACACCAGGGGACAGGGGAGACCCCAGGGCTGGGGGGACCCCAAGGAGAGCGGGGACACCAGGGGACAGGGGAGACCCCAGGGCTGGGGGGACCCCAAGGAGAGAGGGGACACCAGGGGACAGGGGAGACCCCAGGGAGAGTGGGGACACCAGGGGACAGGGGAGACCCCAAGGCTGGGGAGACCCCAAGGAGAGCGGGGACACCAGGGGACAGGGGAGACCCCAGGGCTGGGGGGACCCCAGAGAGCAGGGACACCAGGGGACAGGGGAGACCCCAGGGCTGGGGGGACCCCAGAGAGCAGGGACACCAAGGGACAGCGGGGATCCCAAGGAGAGCGGGGACACCAGGGGACAGGGGAGACCCCAGGGAGAGAGGGGACACCAGGGGACAGGGGAGACCCCAGGGCTGGGGGACCATGGGGACAGGGGGAGCAAGAGATGACAACACAATCTTGGGGTCCCTAAGCGAAACCTCGCTACGAGACACCGGTGACGCCCTGGGGCGGGTGGCAGCGGACTGGGGGGGACACAGAGGGCTGCGTGTGACCCCGTCCCTGTCCCCGTCCCCCCGCCACAGTTTACTGCCAGAACTTTGCGCCCAACTTCAAGGAGAGCGAGATGAACGCCATCGCCGCCGACATGTGCACCAACGCCCGGCGCGTCGTGCGCAAGAGCTGGATCCCGAAGCTGAAGCTGCTGATGGCCGAGGGCGACTCCTACACCTCCTTCATCAACGACACCGGCAAGCTGGAGCCCGACATCATGGGCCCCGAGCCGGCCTTCGAGGCCGGCGGCCACGAGGGCGAGGCGGGCGCCCCGGGGGAGGGCCTGCAGTGACCCCCGCCCCGGCCCCCCTGGGGACCCCCGCCGGGTAGGGACCCCCTCCAGTAGGGCCCTGGTGCCGGGAAGGGACCCCCACCGGTGGAGGGACCCCCGCCTGGCGGGCACCCGTGCTGGGGAGGGCCCTGTGACGGTGTAGGGACCCCCCCAGGCGGGCACCCCCTTGGGGCAGGGCCCCCCTGGGCTTAGACCCCCCCCAGGGGCAGGGTCCCACCCGGGGAGGGCCCCGTGCCACTGTGGGGCCCCCGGCCGTGGCGTCCGGTCCCCTCCCTGTGGGGTTTGGGGCCGGGGGGGGCAGCAGCGGCTCAGCTCAGCCCGGCCGCCCCCCCCCCCCAGCGGTTTCGGGGGGCTGGGGGGGTCCGGGGCGCGGCTCAGCTCGGGCTTCTGCGCCGCCTCCTGCTCGGGCGCAAGTTGACGAGGTCCCGTGTCCCCTCCCCACGGCCAGCGTCTCTCCTGGCCCCCCCCGGGTGCCCCGTGTCGCCCCTGGGGGCCTCCACGTCTCCCCCAGGTCCCCTCCCCAGGGCTGACGTTTCTCCGGGCACCCGCGTGGGTCCCCCACGTCCCCTCCCCGGGGCCGCTGTCTCTGCAGGCAACCGCATGTGTCCCCCCCGTGTCCCCCTCCCCAGGGACCGGCATCCCTCTGGGCAACCCCCCCCCCGTCCCGGCGTCTCCCCAGGCGCCTGCATGTGTCCCCCAGGCCCCCTGCGTCCCCCCCCGGGGCCAGAGTCTCTCCAGGTGACCCCGTGTGTCCCCTCCCAGGTCCCCTGTCCACGTGTCTCTCCGGGTTCCCCTGTCCCCCCCCTCTGTCCCCTCCCCAGGGGTGGCATCTCTCTGCCGATGGCACGTGTCCCCTCCCTGCGCTGCCCGGGTGCCCCCTTGCCCCCGGCTCCCCCCGCCCTGGCAGAAAGGGGGGTGTCCCCTGTCTGTGTCCCCCCCGGCCGGCCAGGGACGCGGGCAGGGGGTGGCAGAGTTGAGCCCCTGTGTACCCCCCCCCGCCATGGGGATGGGACCCCCCCGGGGTTAAGGGCCCAACCTCCCCTAAGGAGCAGTTCCTCCTCGTTACCCCCGCTGGGGTCTGTCCGCGGCGGGGGCACGGGGGGGACACACGTGTCACCCCGGGGGGACGGGGACGCCCTGGGAGCAGCTGGGCAGGGCTGGACCCAGCGTCCTGGCCGGGGTGATTTGGGGAGGGGGGGCGCGGGTTGGAATCCCACCTCTGCAGGGGGGCCTGGGGTGGGGGTGGGGACACAGGGACCCCCCCAGCCCCGGCTCTGCTCCCCCCCCAGCACCAGGGCTTTACTCCCAACCCCGAAGGGGGAAACTGAGGCACCGTGCGGCGGCTCCCCCCTGCGCAGGCCTGGGGGGGGAACCCCGGCGTCCGCCCCCCGGCAGCCCCCCAACAGGTCTCCTGACGTTCGGTCAAGTGCCTTACCCGCTGCCCGGCCCCGGGCTCCGATCGCGTCTCCACTATCTCACCGCTCCGTGCCAACCCCCCCGGCCCCTCCCTGCCGCCCCGGCCCGGGGGGGGGACGGGGACCCCCGCGCCCCTCCTCTCACGCCACCCCCGCCCCGGACGCCTGGGTTCTCCCCCCATCCCTCCCCTTCTCCCCGTGCCTCAGTTTCCCCTCCGCCTCTCCCTGTGTGATGAGTTGCACCGGTCTCAGCCCTACGAGGGGGTCTCAGCCCTACGAGGGGGTCCCCGCCGTGCCCCCCCCGGCCTCGCGGGTGCTCGGTCAGCCCAGCCCCCGCTGTCCCGTCCCCCCCCAAACCCCCACGGGGTCGGGCTTTTTCGTTTCCCCTTTTTCTTCTTTTTTTTTCCACCCCAAAAGCTGTACAGAAGAGGGGAGCGCGCGGCGGCGTCTCGGCAGCATGGACCCCCCCCGGGCTTGCGCTTCCCCCGGCCCCGCGCCCCCCGGGGCCGCCAGTGTCTGTCCTGTGTTATGAAGTGCCAAGACGCCCGTTCCCGGTGCCCCCCCGAGTCGCTGGAGAATTGCACATGAACTGCTGTACGAGAGCGGAGAGGGACTGCAGAAATGTTAATAATGATAAATAAAACACAGAGGTTTGTAACAGCCCCCGCCTCCCGCCTGCTGGGGGCTGCGCGCGCGCGCGTGCGCGGGGAGGGGGCCCGCAGGGGCACGCGTGTGGCGTGCTGGGGCGCGGCAGCGGCGCGGGTGCGGTGGCGGTGCTCGCGCAAGGGCCGGCGCACGCGTGGGGCTAGTATGTGTGCAGTGCTCGTGCAAGGCCTGGTGCACGCGTAGGGCCTGTGCTCGTGCAAGGCCCGGGGTTTGTGCGTTACCTGCTGCTCGTGCAAGGCCTGGTGCACGCGCAGGGCCTGTGCTCGTGCAAGGCCCGGGGTTTGTGCGTTACCTGCTGCTCGTGCAAGGCCTGGTGTTTGTGCATTACCCGGTGCCCGTGCACAGGCCTGGTGCACGTGCAGGGCTGGTGCTCGTGCAAGGCCCAGTGCTCGTGCAATGCTCGTGTAAGGTCTGGTGCTTGTGCAAGGCCTGGTGCACACACGGGGCTGGCGCTCGTGCGATGCACGGGGCTCGTGCAACGCCGTGCAACGCTCGTGCACCGCTCGTGCACGGCGGCTCCCGCGCAGGTGCCGGAGGGGGCGTGGCTCCGCCTCCCGGCGCGCCCCGCCCCTTGTCCTTATTTGGACAGGCGGAAGCGGCTCCCCCGAGGCCCCGCCCCTTTCCCCTTCCTGTCGTCACGGGTCCCTTATATAGTCATGGAAACGGCGCGGGGTGACGTCACGGGGGCGGGGAGGCGCGCGGGAGGAGGCGGGGGGGTCCCCGTGTAACCCCACCACCCCCCCCCGCCCCCGTGTCCCAGCCCCGGGGGGGGGAGGGGGGCAAAGGGACCCCGACCCCATGGGGGCACAGGGACCCCCCCCGCCCGGGGGGGTCAGGGACGCCATGGGCGGGCACAGGGACCCCCCACCCCGGGGGGGGCTCAGGGACCCCCGCCCCTGGGGGCACAGGGATCCTGACCCCATGGGGGAGCACAGGGACCCCCCACCCCGGGGGGGGCTCAGGGACCCCCACCCCGCGGGGGCTCAGGGACCCCCACCCATGGGGGCACAGGGATCCCGACCCCATGGGGGGGCTGAGGGACCCCCCCCCCCCGGGGGACAGAGCCCCCCCGGCCGCGCTCCCCTCCCCGTTCCCCCCGGCCCCCCCGCGCCGTTTCCGCCCCCGGCGCCGCCGCGGGGCCGGATGCGGGGCCGGGGGCGGAGCGGGGCCGGGGCGGGGAGCGCGGCTACAAGAGCCCGGCGCCGGGGGGGGCCCCGCCGCACTCCGCTCCCGGTGCCGCCATGGAGGAGGCGCAGCGGCTGCTGACCGTGTCGGTGTGGAAGCTCTACCGCTGCCGGCTGCAGCGCGGCGGCCTCCGCCTCCACCGGAGCCTCCAGCTCTCGCTGCTCGTCCGCGCCGCCCGCCACCGCTACCTGACCGCCCGCGCCGCCGCCGAGCCGGGCCCCGCCGCGGGGAGCCCCCCGGGGGCGGCACCCGGGGACCCGCCGAGCCCGCCCACCCCGGACCGGGGGGGACCCCCCGAGCCTGGACCCCCGCCGCGCCCGGGACCGGGGGGACCCCCCGAGCCTGGACCCCCGCCGCGCCCGGGACCGGGGGGACCCCCCGAGCGCACCGACCCCGGACCCCCGCCGCGCCCAGGACCGGGGGGACCCCCCGAGCGCACCGACCCCGGACCCCCGCAGCGCCCCGGACCCCCGCAGCGCCCCGGACCCCGCGAACCGGGACCACCCCCAGGACCCCCCGAGCCGGTACCGCGACCCGCCGAACGCCCCGACGCTGCCGCCCCCCCGGGACCCCCCGAGCGCTCCCCCCGCCGCGCCGCCGCCTGAGCCGAGCCCCCCCGCCGCCCCCCGGCCCCCCGGAGCCCCCCCGGCGGCTCGGGCCGGGCGCAAGCGGCGGAGCAGCGGCTCGACCGGGCCGGGGCCGGTGCCGGTACCGAGCAAACGGGCGCGGCTGGAGGCGGAGGAGCCGCCGCTCGCCCCGGGGCCGCTCGGCCGCTGCTCGGGGCCGCCCGCCGCCGCCTTCGGCCTCCTGGTCCGCGCCGTCGGGGCGTGCTGAGCCCCGGGCACCGGGCACCGGACCCCGCCGGGAGCACGGGGACCCCCCGGGACACGGGGAGGGCACGGAGACCCCCCGGGACACGCGGAACCGGTACGGGGGAACACGGAGACCCCCCGGGACGCACGGAACCGGTACGGGGGGGCACGGAGACCCCCCGGGACGCACGGAACCGGTACGGGGGGGCACGGAGACCCCCGGGACACACGGAACCGGTACGGGGGGGCACGGAGACCCCCCGGGACACACGGAACCGGTACGGGCGGGCACGGAGACCCCACGGAACCGGTACGGGGGGGGCACGGAGACCCCCCGGGACACACAGAACCGGTACGGGGGGGCACGGAGACCCCCCGGGACACACGGAACCGGTACGGGCGGGCACGGAGACCCCCCGGGACACACGGAACCGGTACGGGGGAACACGGAGACCCCCGGGACACACGGAACCGGTACGGGGGGGACACGGAGACCCCTCGGGACACACGGAACCGGTACGGGGGGGGCACGGAGACCCCCCGGGACGCACGGAACCGGTACGGGGGGGGGCACGGAGACCCCTCGGGACACACGGAACCGGTACGGGGGGGGCACGGAGACCCCCCGGGACGCACGGAACCGGTACGGGGGGGACACGGAGACCCCTCGGGACACACGGAACCGGTACGGGGGGGGCACGGAGACCCCCCGGGACGCACGGAACCGGTACGGGGGAACACGGAGACCCCCGGGACACACAGAACCGGTACGGGCGGGCACGGAGACCCCACGGAACCGGTACGGGGGGGGCACGGAGACCCCCCGGGACACACGGAACCGGTACGGGGGGGCACGGAGACCCCCGGGACACGCGGAACCGGTACGGGGGGACACGGAGACCCCCGGGACACGCGGAACCGGTACGGGGGGACACGGGGACAGCCTCCCCCCCCCGGGACACACGGACTCTCGGGGCCCCCGGTGGGCCCCCCCGTGACGGACCCCCCTGGATCAGCGGTGGTGTCGTGCCGGGGGGGCTCCGGGCTGGCCCTGCTCCCCCCCGCCCCCCCCTTTTGTTTAATTATTATTTTGTTAATGAAATAAAAGTGGGTTTGTGCAGCCGCTGCCTCGGGGGTCGCGGGGGGGGGGGGCGCTCCGTGTCCCCGTGCCACCGAGCTCGGTGCCCCCCCAGTTTGGGGGGGGCGGGGGCCGCTCGGGGATTTTCCGCCCCCGGCCTTGGCCCCGACTTTGGGGGGAAACGTCCCCTTTTGGGGAGCCGCCCCCCGCCTCTCCCTGCCTCAGTTTCCCCCACCCCCGGGCCGCGATACGGGGGGGGGCGGGGGGACCCCAACGGGGCGGGGGAACCCCCCCGGTTCCGGGAAGCTCCACGTGCTGCCCACGCGGGGGCGGAGCCGGGGGGGGGGGGAAACCCCGGTTCCCGCTTAGCGGGGCCCCCCCGCCGCCCGCCCCCGCGGCACCGGGGGTGCAGGGCCCGGACGCTGCTGGCTCCAGGGGGGCCCGGTGCCCCCCCCCCCCGTGCCCCCCCCCCCCCCCGTGCCTCGGGCGGGGCTGCGACGCTTCCCGGCTCCGCCGCTTCCTCGTTCCTGCGGGGGAGGGGACGGGCGCCGCTCCCCGGGGCCGGGGGGGGGGGGGGACACGGCCGAGCTGCCCCGGGCCCCCCCGGTGCCCCCCCCGCCCCCGCCGGGGCCCGATCCCGGGAAGGAGCGAGAAAGGGCTCGATCCAAAATTCCTCTTTTTTAATGGTTTCGTTCGTCCTGGGGGTTGGGGGGGGGCTTTTTTTTGTTGTTTTTTTTTTTCTTTTTTTCTCTTTATTTCTGGTTTCGGTAACTCGGTTCATGCAATGGCGGCAGCCCCGGCCCCGCCGCCTCCGTGCCTCGGGCGGGGGGGGGCGGCCCGGCGGCGCCGGTGCCCGCTGCCGGTGCCCGGTGCCGGTGCCCGGCCCGGAGCCGCCCCGGGCTCCGCTGCCCGCGCCCGTTCCCGCCCCGGCGGCTCCTCCCGGCCCGGGGCGCCGCGCCCGTGCGGGGCTGGGGGGGGGGGGGTCCCGGGGCCGCCCCCCGCGGCGGCGGCGGCTCCTCCAGATGATAAAACTCATCCATAGCCCCGGGAGCGGGCGGGCGGGGGGGGGGGTGGCCTCCACCCCCCCGCGCCGCGATACGTCGCGGCGCCGGTCGCGGCGGCGCCCTGTCGCGATAGGTCGTCGGAGGCGCCGCTAGCAGCAGTCATCGTCCGTCTCGCTGTAGGGGTCGCGGAGACCGGGCCGCCCCTTCCCGGCGCCGTGGCCCGGGTAGTAGCCGTTGGGCAGCCGCCGGCCGGGCCGGGGGGGCGACGGCCCCGGGACCCCCCCCCCGCCCCCGCCGCCGCCGGGCCGGGGAGCCCGGGGGCCGCGTCCGTCGAGCGGCGGCTCCGGGTCGCGGGGCCCGCGGGGGGCGTCGGTCCAGCGGGCGGCGGGGCGGGCGGCGCGGGGCGAGGCGGGGCCGGCGGGGGGCGGCGGGCGGCGGGGCCCGCGGGCGGGGGGCGGCGCGGCGGGCGGGGGGCGGCGGGCGGCGGGGGAGTAGGAGACGTGCGGCCGCGGCGTGGCGGGGGTCGGCGGGAGCTGGCGGCGGGCGCGGCGGGGCGTGCTGGTCCCCGAGGTGGAGAGCACCGGGCTGCCGCTCACCGAACTACTGCCCTACAGCAACACCGAGACACCGGGGATGACGGCGGGGGGGCGCGGGGGACAGGGGGACACGGGGGGGACACGGGGGGGACACACGGGCACGGGGGGCATGGACGGGGGGACATGGACGGGGGGGACACGGGGGACAGGAGAAAGGACATGGGGGGACACGGGGGGGACATGGGGAACGGGGAAAGGACACGGGGGGACACGGGCACGGGGGGAATGGACGTGGGGGACACAGAGGGGACAGGGGGGACAGGGGAAAGGACATGGGGGGACACGGGAAAGGACACGGGGGACACGGGGGGCGTGGACGGGGGGGACACGGGGGACAGGGGAAAGGACGGGGGGACAGGGGGGACAGGGGAAAGGACATGGGGGGACACGGGGGGACAAGGGGACACGGGGGACATGGGGGACAGGGGAAAGGACATGGGGGGGACACGGGCACGGGGGGGAATGGACGTAGAGGGGACAGGGGGGACACAGGGGATGGGAAAGGACATGGGGGGGGACACGGGGGACATGGGGGACAGGGGAAAGGACACGGGCACGGGGGGAATGGACATGGGGGGACACAGGGGGACACGGGCATGGGAGGGCATGGACACAGGGGTCATGGACATGGGGGACACGGGGAGAACACGAGGGACATGGACACGGGGGGCCATAGACACGGGAAAGGGCACGGGGGGCATGGACACAGGACATGGACACAGGGGACACGGGAGAGGACATCGGACACGGACACAGGGATGACATGGACATGGACACGGGGGGCACGGCGATGGGGGACACAGGAAAGGACACGGGGGGGCACGGACACAGGGACAACGTGAGGGACACGGACATGGGGACAGGGGAGACATGAGATGGGGACACGGGGGGGCACGGACACGAGGACAACACGAGGGACATGGAGACGTGGACGGGAAGGGATTGGGACACAGGAGAGAGTGGCCGTGGGTGGGCAGGACACAGGGGACGTGGACAACGGGGACACAGGGGTAGGGACATGGGGGGGGCACGGGCATGGGGGGGTCAGGGGACATTGGGGGGGTCACGGACATGGGATCGCGGGGGGTCAGGGGACATTGGGGGTCACGGACATGGGGGGGTCACGGACATGGGATCGCGGGGGGTCAGGGGACATTGGGGGTCACAGACATGGGGGGGTCACGGACACGGGGGACACAGACACAAGCAGAGACACAGGGGGCATCGGGGGTCACAGCCACGAGGGATCATGGGGGGGGGTCAGAGCCCCGGGGGTCACAGCCACGGGCCATGCGGACACAGGGGGCCCAGGCGGGGCCGGGGGCAGGAGAAAAGCAGCGAGGACACGGGGGGGGGGGGGGGAGAAAACGAGAGAGCAGAGGGGAAGAGAAGTGAGAAGAGGCGGGGGGGGGGCGGCTGGAGGCGGCTGGGGGGGCCGGAGGGGTGCAGGGAGGGATGGGGGGGGCGGGGGGGGGCTGCCGGGTCCCCCCAAAGCCACTCGCAAGGCAAAAGAAACCAAAGCTCCGGGAGGGGGGGTCGGGGGGGCCGGGGTTCAGCCGGGAGAGATGGGGGAGCAGGGGCTGGAGAAGTTTGGAAGAGTCGGCCCGGGGGCGGGGGACCCTGCACCCCAAACTGTTACTGGGGGGCCTGGGGTTTGGGGACGGTGCACCCCAGTCTGGGACCTGCGGGGGGGGGACACCATGCCAATCTGTCACCTGGGGGGGGCTGGGGACCGTGAACCCCAATCCGTTACCTGCAGGGACCCGGGGTTCGGGGTCCGTGCACCCCGATCCGGGGCTGGGGGGACCTGACGCTGCAAGGACCGTGCACCCCGATCCGGGGCTGGGGGGACGGTGCACCCCCACGCCTGGCCGGAGGGTGCAGGGGACGGTCACCCCAATTCAGGCCTCTGGGGTCTGTGCACCCCCTGCCTGTCAGGGTGGGGGGGGTCCAAGCACCCCAGTCCGAGGTGGTGAGGACCCCAGCACCCATCCTGGGGTGCAGGGCTGTGTACCCCAATGCCATCACCCTGGCAGGGCTGCGCGCCCCAGCCCAGGGCTGGAGGGGGCCTGTGCACCCCCAAACCTCAGCGTAGTCCCCCCAGGACCAGTGGGGTGCCCCCACACCCGGCTGGAAGGGCTGAGGCCCCCGATGCAGTTAGTGCAGCTGTGCACCCCAAAGCAGGGCTGGGGGGGGTCCCTGCACCCCAGCCCTGGGCGCGTGGGGCCGTGCACCCCAAAGCAGGGCTGGGGGGGTCCCTGCACCCCAGCCCTGGGCACGTGGGGCCGTGCACCCCAAAGCAGGGCTGGGGGGGTCCCTGCACCCCAGCCCTGGGCACGTGGGGCCGTGCACCCCAAAGCAGGGCTGGGGGGGTCCCTGCACCCCAGCCCTGGGCACGTGGGGCCGTGCACCCCAAAGCAGGGCTGGGGGGGTCCCTGCACCCCAGCCCTGGGCGTGTGGGGCCGTGCACCCCAAAGCAGGGCTGGGGGGGGGTCCCTGCACCCCAGCCCTGGGCGTGTGGGGCCGTGCACCCCAAAGCAGGGCTGGGGGGGTCCCTGGGCCCCAACTCTGGGCTGGGGGGGGGCTCCGTGGTCCTGCTCCAGCCCCATCCAGAGGCACATCCCCTCCGGGGCTAAGGGGGTGCCACAGGGCTGGAGATGGGGGGGTCACCCCGAAACAGCCCGGGGCAGCAAAAAGGCTCCTCTGGGGGCCCCGTCCCCACGCAGGAAGCGGCCGGGTCCGGTGCCCCCCGTGGGTGGGGGCCGGGGGGGCAGCTTCGTTCCAAACTTTCCAGCGTGGCCGCGGGGGTCGCTGGAGCCTGGGGGGGCCGGAGCAGACGGTGGGGGGCCCCGAGCCGCTTACCTGGGCCACCCCTCGCCGTGACAGCGCAGCCAAAGCACAGCGATGGGGAAACAGAGAGGTGAATCAAGGCAGGGCCCCCCCAAGCAGCCGGGGGCACCGGGGGGCCAAGCGAGGTGGCTCTGTGCGGGCAGGGATGGGCAGGGAGGCCGAGAGCGGAAAGGGGGTGCGGGGGCATCTGGAGGGGTGGAAGCATCGCCGCGGCCAACCGCCATCCCCCCTTGCAGCCCCAGATCCCCCCGAGGGGACGCCCCCTTTCCCCCCCCCCCATCGCCCTCCCTCTGTGTGCTGCCCCTCCTGGGGGGGCTGGACCCCAAGGCGGGGTGCTGGGGGGGCTCTGCTGGTGTAACTGGGATCCTGGATGCCACCAGTATAAACTGGGGTAGGCAGCATGGGGGGGGGGGACACTCCCCACATCACCCAAGCGGCCGCAGGCCCTGGGGGGGTCCCGGTGCCCCCCGGCAGCCTGGCCAGCGCCGGCGAGTGGGGGGCGTCCCGGGGACGGGGCGTCTTGGGTTGAACCCCGAGCCGAAGAGGCCGCCGGGGACCCGGCTGGGGGGAGGCAGCCCTCGCCCCCCGTGGTCAGGGGGGTCCCCGTGCCCCCCCGTTGTGCCTAGAGGCGGAGGGGGGAGCGGAGGGTGGCACCCACCTGCCGGGGGGCCGTGTGTTCCCGGCCCTCGCTGGGGGAGCGGGACCAGCGGCGGTCGCGGGAGCGGGGCCGCCCGTAGTCGTGCCGCTCGGGGGGACAGCGCTCCTTGTCCCCGGGGCCGTGGTGGTGGTGGTGGTGGTGGTGGTGGTGCCGGTGCTTGCGGTCCTTGGCGCGGCCCCGCTCCGGGTCCCGCTCCTTGGGCGGGAGGTCGCCCGACTGCGTCGTGACGCTGAGGTCGGTGCCCAGCCCTGCGGGAGACGGGGGGCGATGGGGGGCGGCACGGGGTGGGCAGCTGGGGCGGGAGGAGGTGGGGACCCGGTGGTGGAGATGGGGTGGCCCAGGGGACATGAGGTGCAAGAGGAGATGGGGACCCGGTGGCAGAGATGGGTGGCCCAGGGGATGTGAGGTGCAGGAGATGGGGACCCGGTGGCAGAGACGGGGTGGCCCAGGGGACACCCAGGGCAGGAAAAGAGAGGGTGGCCTTGGGGACACCTGTGTCAGGAGATGAAGGGGACCCACCAGAGGGACAGGGTGGCCCTGGGGCCACCCGAGGTGGGAGGAGACGGTGTGACACCCGGGACGCCCGGGGTGCCCCGGGCAGGGCGGAGGTGGGGGACCGTGGGGTCCCACCTGTGTCCACGTCGGTGTAGCGGCTGAGGGAGCGCTCGGAGGTGCGGTGGCTCCGTTCCCGCCGGCGCTGGTGGTGCCGCTGGCCGTCCTCGGGGATGACGCGCTCCAGCGAGTAGTCGTCCAGGCGGATGCCCCGGGCGCGCGGGTGGCCCAGCATGGAGGCCGAGCGCTTCATGGGGCTGGCGTCCGAGATGGTCTGCGGGCAAGAGCAGAGCGGGGACGGTCCGGGGGGGGCCGGGGGCCGGGGGGGGCCGGCTCCTGCGGCCGGGGAGGCTCGAGGGAAGTTACCTGTGTGCGCTGGCCCATTTCTGTCTCTTCATCCCTCCAGCTATCTGTCCGTCCATCCGTCCATCCATCCATCCATCCATCCACCCACCCACCTCTCCATCCAGCCATCCACCTCTCCATCCAGCCATCCACCTGTCCATCCGTCCATCCATCCATCCATCCATCCATCCATCCATCCATCCATCCACCCACCCACCTCTCCATCCAGCCATCCACCTCTCCATCCAGCCATCCACCTGTCCATCCGTCCATCCATCCATCCATCCATCCATCCATCCATCCATCCATCCACCTCTCCATCCAGCCATCCACCTGTCCGTCCATCCATCCATCCATCCATCCATCCATCCATCCACCTCTCCATCCAGCCATCCACCTGTCCGTCCATTCATCCATCCATCCATCCATCCATCCATCCATCCATCCATCCATCCACCCACCTCTCCATCCAGCCATCCACCCATCCATCCGTCCATCCGTCCATCCACCTGTCTGTACACCCCAGCCTCCCTCCCTCTCCCCTCCCTCCCGTCCTGCCCCATCCCTCGCCGTAGCCCCCGGCTCCGTCCCTGCTCCCCTCCTGCCGCAGACGCGGGATCTGCTCCCGCAGCCGGGCCTGGTGTCCCCACACCTCCCGCCGGAGCGTCCCCGCGGCCACCGGAGCCGTGCCCTGCCGGGCCGCGGTCCCCACGGCCCCAGGCCTCGGTGGGTGCCGACCCGCTGGGCTCCCTGCTGGGGTCCCACAGCCGGGCTGGGAGGGACACGGCGTCCCCCGTCGCTGCGGCCCCGCGGCCCTGGGGACGGACGCGCTCCGGTGCAGGATCTCAGCCCCCTGGGACAGACCCCCCCTGGGACAGACCCCCCCTCCGCTGCTCTAAGCATTGAGCTGCGCCGCCGCCGCCGGGGACCCCTGAGCGTCGCCGGCCACCGGGGGGGAGAGAGGGAGGACAGGACAGAGGGACAGGGGGACAGGGATGCTGCTCCTCACTGGCCACGCTGGTGCTGGAACATGGGGCGACGAGGGTCCAGGTGGCCCGAGGTGGCCCAGGGGATGGGACACGGAGGGGAGGGACACGAGGGGGGCCCAGGGGGGGCAAGGAGGGGGGGATGGGGACTGGGAACGGATGGACAGACAGACAGGGAAGAGTCAGGAGACGGCTGGTGAGGGGGTGCCCCTGGATAGACAGGATGGAGAGAGACCGGGAGGGAGGGAGAGGGGGCTGGAAGGACGGAGGGACAGAAGGATGGAGGGACAGCGGATGGAGGAATGAATAAAGGCTGGATGGACGGACAGCTGGTGCAAGGGAAAGGTGGAGGGAGGGAGGGAGGGAGGGATCCAGGGAGGGAAGGAGGGATGGAGGGAGGGAGGGAGGCAGGGAGGGATGGAGGGATCCAGGGAGGGATGAAGGGAGGGATCCAGGGAGGGATGGAGGGAAGGAAGGAGGGAGGGAGGGAGGGATGGAGGGAAGCAGGGAGGGATGGAGGGATCCAGGGAGGGATGAAGGGAGGGATGGAGGGATGGAGGGAGGGATGGAGGGAAGCAGGGAGGGATGGAGGGATCCAGGGAGGGATGGAGGGATGGAGGGATCCAGGGAGGGATGAAGGGAGGGATGGAGGGATGCAGGGAGGGATGGAGGGAAGCAGGGAGGGATGGAGGGAGGGATGGAGGGAGGGATGGAGGGAAGCAGGGAGGGATGGAGGGATGGAGGGAGGGATGGAGGGAAGCAGGGAGGGATGGAGGGATCCAGGGAGGGATGGAGGGATGCAGGGAGGGATGGAGGGAAGCAGGGAGGGAAGCAGGGAGGGATGCAGGGAGGGATGCAGGGAAGCAGGGAGGGATGGAGGGATCCAGGGAGGGATGGAGGGATCCAGGGAGGGATGGAGGGAAGCAGGGAGGGATGGAGGGAAGCAGGGAGGGAAGCAGGGAGGGATGGAGGGATCCAGGGAGGGATGGAGGGAAGGATGCAGTGGTGAAAGGAGAGTGATGAAGACCAGGAGCTGGTGGGACAGAGATGGCTGGAGCAGGGGACAGCAAGATAAGAGCAATGATGGATGGAGGGAGGGACGGAGGGACGGATGGAAGGAGGGACAGAGGGACGGAGGGATGGAGGGATGGAGGGAGGGAGGGATGGAGGGAGGGAGGGAGGAACAGAGGGACGGAGGGACAGAGGGATGGAGGGACGGCGGCACGGGGTAAGGGCCCGGGAAGGAGCAGGCGGAGCGGGGGCTCTGCGGGGCCCGGCGGTACCTACACTGAGGTTATTCCCTCGGGGTCGGACCTTCCTCCTCTGCTAGAGCCAGCCCAGGCGGTGCCCGCAGAGCCGGGAGAGAGAGAGAGACCAGAGTGAACACGGGGCCAGCGGGGCGAGGGGGGCCGGGGCGGAGCGGGGCCGGGGTCACCCCGCACGGAGCCAAGCGCTGGCGGGGCGAGCAGCAGCAATGAGCAGAGCAGCCAGAGCATCCCTGTCCCTGTCCCCGTCCCCAGGCCCGGGCATGCGGAGGGGGCGACACCCCCGAAGCCGGTGGCTCCCGCTGGCACAGAGGACGCCAGTCCACGCCGGCGGGGAGCGGGGTGGCCGTGGTCCCCACTTGGCGGCTGCTGGGGGGGAGCTGCGCGTCTGCGCCGCAGCAAGATCGACTCTGCGCTGGAGCGGATGCGGGAGCGTCCCCGCACAGGGCCCGGTGGCCACCTGGCTGCCCCACGGCCACGGCTCTGACCGGGGGGAGGTGGCATCTCTCCCCCGGCTTCATGCCCCCCCCAAGCCCCCTGCCCACTGCCGCCATGCTCATGCCCCCCCCCGAAGCCCCCGACCCAGCAGCTGCAGCCATCGGGGGGGACGCGGGACGCTGCTCCCGCCATCGGGTGCATCGGCAGGGTCACACCCCACCGGGACCACGCTGCCCTCGGCCACCACAGTGCGGACCAGGCGTCCCGGCCCCCCAAAAGCCACCCCCCCCCCCATTAAAGCATCAGTGGCCACGGCAGCGTGGGAAGGGGCTGCAGGGGGGCGATGGGGTCGTGCTGCCGAGCCTGGGGACCATCTCTGGTGTCCTCGGGGGGACGGGGACAGCGGTGCCGGGTGCCCCTTGGCCAGCGCAGGCGGTGGGGCTGCGGCTGTGCCCGGCAGCACCCCGGAAGGGGTCCCCTCACCTGGTTTTCGGCGGGGAGCCGCGGCATGGAGGCGGCGCGGCCGTGCCCCTCCATGGGCAGGTAGTCGCTGTCGGAGTAGCCGTCCTTCGCCATCTCGCGCATCTCCACCAACTGCGGGGGACAGGGGCGTCAGCAGGGGAAACTGAGGCACGGGGGGTGGGTGGCACCGAACCTGGGGACATCCC